>VYZW01000219.1:200227-232488 GCA_013401315.1 Balaeniceps rex
TTTTTTTTTTTAGGAGGAGAACAGCAGCTTTTTACACTCTTATGAACAGCTGTACAAAAATATAATTAACTGTTCCCTGAGCTGTTGACAGCTGGCAACACCATTTCAAGGTGAAATATCAAAACTATAATAATTCTGCCTTGTAAAGGGCAGGTAACCTGCAACAATTAGGAGCTTTTAAAAAAGTTGTTCTCCTTTTTGGAGAGAGTGAGCGTACAGTGTAATTTAACCCTGCAGACTTTGCCCTGTCCTCTCCTGAAATAAGAAGGAAGATCAGCAACAGCACTCTACTTTCTCAAGTATTCACTGCCTGCATCCCATCATAGGATATGATGGGGCAGTAGTGGATTTCACAGCCAGCAAAAAGCTGAAGGACCTTGCTTTTATTATCAGTTAGGGAGAACATCTGTCCCAGTCCTTTGCCTTGTCAGGGTAATTATTCCAATCATACAGGAAAAACAAACTCCCCCATTGAAAACAACTGGATAAGAAACTAAGAGGCGAAACAGAATTCTTTGTCTGCCACGTAGGACATCTGATATCCTGCTGCCTGAGAAGAGTCTCTCATGAAAAAAAAAAAAGAAGGGGAAAAGAGCAACTTGGATTCTCTCGTTTAGACTGGGTCAGCTGGGAGATGTTCTGGTGCAATCTTTCTCAGCAACTCTTTAAGTGAAAAGATTTTCTGCTAGATACCAGAAAAGATAGATTTTTTCAAACCAACCTCTGAAACTGTGAAAACATGTGTTTTCCCATGTGCAAGCAGAAAACATACCTTGGGATATTCAAATCAGGTGGCTTAATGCACACTTGCCCAATTTGTGCATACAAGTTCCTGCCTGATGAATGTTGCCAGATGGCTCATCTAAGGTTACATACGGAAAACATGGTCCTTACTTTGTTCATTTTATAGGTATGGATAATCTCCATGCTCAGCCAGCAAGCAGTAGTGTCTGAAGACAGGGCAGCGCACAACCCACCACCACCACCACCACTCCAGGTGTGATGTCCCAGGTCCTTGGATAGAGGAAGCAGTTTATAATCCCTGACAGGGGCCAGAGAGAGAGGGAAGGTCCTTTGAGGGAATCCCAGGAATTACCCCAAATCAGGTAAATCCAAGAAATGACTCAAGCAAGACCTTTTCATCCTTTTCTCATTGCTACATCTGTTCTCTGGAAAGAAGCTGGACTCTGGACAGGAAACCACTGGTGGCTTCTCATATCCTTCACTCCCCATTTACAGAACTGAGGAGCTTTATAAGCAATAAAACCTTTAATCATCATAGGTGCATCCCATGATTTCTTTCCCAAGCATGCAAAGCTTGTGCATGATCATCTGTAACTCTGTACACATGTAAGCAAGGAGAATTTTTCTGGGACAGGAGAGGAAAAGTTGGACTGAGGCCAAACCAAGCCAAATGCTTAGGATGACACTTATTTCCTACTAGTGAGGAGATCAAGCAAGCTTTGTTAGCCAGGAAGATCCGGGTCCCTAGATGCTGTGTGCAAGAGTTTCCACATCTGTGCAGAGCAATGGGAGAGAGGCCAGGACGGTCCAGGAAGTAGCCTCGGAGGACCTGGAAGACACAGGCTGTGTGTCCTCCTCCGTCATGGGCTGCCTGCCTCTCCTCCGACCAGCACCTGGGCTTTGTCTCTCCCCAACAGCCTCACCATGCAATTGCTGGTGTCAAGCAGGTATCCACAAATGCTTGTTCCAGTGCAACAGAGCTTTTTACAGCTTAGCCTAAGCCAAACAAGAAAAAAAAGAAACTTTATTTGAGAAAGACAGGGAGTGTGCTCACGGGGAGGTCATCACCTTGTGCAACTTCCTTGTATAGAGAAGCTTTTGAGTATATGTCACCCTTCTCCTCCTTTGAGTGCGGATAGTCAGGAACACCAAGAAGAAATACATTTAAGACTGATGTAAATGTGATATATACTCAGACTACCATGGCTGTCAGATGAGATTGGGAGGGACAGCTTTTTTCTAAGCTCACAAGCCTTTCTGTAGGGCACTAATGATGGTACTGAATCCATATAGTGCTGATGAGACCATAGAAGTATCCTTGAAATATTTTCATACTTGCCCTTCCCCTTCTCCTTCCTCAGATAAATTTAATCCCAAGACCTTTCAGGAGACTTTGCTGATCTCAGGCACCTTTCAGCAGTTTAAAAAGTGTTGTGCCATCGTGTCTTTGGCACACCAAGACTTCCTTCTAGCAGAGTGATGCCAATTGCTGCTGCAGTTTCCTGGTTGAGTTATAGATCATAAAAGCAGGTATTTATTTTTTTGGAAATACCATTAAAAAACTTTACCTTCATACCAGGCAAGCAAAGGTTGAAATCAAGTTAGACTGCATAATTTCATACTTATATTTCTAATTGTGCTTTTTCAGTGTTTCACATTACAGTTTTTCCTTGTCTCCTAAGCTTCTTTCACTTGATAAATATACTTGTATTATGAAACTGCCCACTTTCTACATTCTTTTTCACTTTCTTCTCTCACATCAAAGCCAATATAAATAAAGAATAAATTGTTGAGCTAACAAAACTGCTAAGAGAATACACTTTTTCCCCTGCAGCTGTAAAGATTTCCAATACCCTAGCAGAACTGTCTTAGATCAGTAATTGTTAATGGAATAAAACAGTGTCAAAAGGTAAACACGATTGTTTGATAAGTCAGGTTGACTGTGCCTTTCTGGACCATGTCTCTTGCCTGTCTGCTTTTGTTTTGTTAAGATTAGCTGTTCTCAGTTCAAGGGAGTAGCCAGAAAATGAATTTTGTATACACAGCTCTGTTTGCTACTTCCAACCCCTGCACTTTTTCACTTTAGCAGGGCTAGCACGTATCCTGCTTCAGAGAAGCTTTCACAATACGCCCTTGCACAATCTCTAAGTCACATACTGTGGGTACAACACTGAGTGAACCTCAAAAGACGAGCCAGTGAAAGCCACGCAGCCTAAACACTTGAAAGGCACAAAAAATTAGCAGCTCAACAATTCCAGTAGGTTGGACAACAGTCTGACCTTTGCCATAAGGAAAACCAGGGAGATATCAAGCAAACTTTGATGCTATTTTCTGTAATTGTCCATGTGATACCTGTTTTCTCCCAGGAGCAGTTTGTGGCCCTGCTAGGGCTGAGGACTGCAGTCCTGAGTCTGGTCCCCCAGGAATTTATGTCTGAGCTCCAAATAATCCAGCTGTCTCATTTTAAACACAGGTTGGTGACAACCAAAATTTTGTGGCAAAAGCCAGTCTCACAAAATACTAATCTAGGCTGGAGAAGGACCCTGAGCACAGTTTGCCTTTCCCAATGTTCAAGATGACAGATCTCATGACATGACCTCAGAGGGTGGATATTCTCCAAACTGGGATTAATGCTTTTCCAACACAACACCTTTGCAGCCCTACACCTAACACAGCCTGTAGATACCTTGGTGTTGAGACAGATCTAGAGTAATAAACGGGCAGAAAAACATTAGGTATACCAACAGTTAAATGGGAGCTACCAGACTTTTGAAGGTCTAAGTTTTGGCTCTGGGCAGTTAAAATGCCTGTTATATCAAAGTCCCTTTGCAGATTTCACCGTTTTTCCACCTCTGTCTGATGCAGCTGATGGACAAATACGACCTTCAGCTGTCAGCACTATTCAGGCTCCCATCCTCATGCACCACTGGGGGTGGAGTGTGGTTGGAGGGAAGCAACCAGGACCTCTGTGAGGGAGGCAGAGTACTGTATGTAAGGAGAAGTCAAGAAACAAATACATATTTCTTTGTTAAACATTCAGAGGGTTCACACAGGAGAATCGATATTCTTGATGCCCCAAGAAAACACTGAAAGAATGGGATAAAGTTAAGCAGGGGGAATTGCAGAGGTCGGTTTGGAAAGGTCTGCTGACTTGAATTCTGTACTAAAACCTGTGCAGAGTTCACATAAATCTAATCCACTGTCAAATATCCCTGCGTGCATAGTTATACAGCGCTGCTAGGGCTAGAAAACTCTCTAACCATATTCAACCCACATGGTTAAATCTTGGTTAAGTTTAAGTACTCCAAGTTAAAACACGTGCTCTGAATAGGGGCCTACGTGCTTGTGTTGTACTCCTGTCTGTAAAAATCCACAGCTCTGTTACTACATGCAAAAATGTCTGTAGCAGAAGGAGCACCTCTCACAAGGAAATCCTGAAAAAAATTGGAGAACATGTGTCTAGGTATTACACATACGATGCTTCTCTGGTTTTTGAACATTTGCTATCTCAAGAAAGACCTAAATAATGCTGGAATACAAGTATTGAGAGGATTTCCAGTCAACAATATCAGAGCTTGTCCACCCAAAACTTGGTGGTCTCCATCACTAAATTCATCCACTTCGTTAAGGCAGGTCTGCAAGTGAGCATGTGGCATCTTTTACAATTCCCTTTGACTGACAATCTCTAGCTCTCTATCAGAAGTTTTCTTTCTTTATGAATACATGTTACTTCAGCTATGCCTGAATGCAACCCTCCAATGTCACATGAAATCTGCACTCATTCTGTGGTTTGTAGGTCATTTTTTTGGTCCAGTTCTTCATCAGCTTTTGAAACAGCCAGAGGGAGTGGTTACATTTTAAAGGCATTTACTTCTCTGTCACGGTCAGTTAGAAGTTTGTTCTCTACTGCTTTCCTTTGATGGTGTGTCATGTCGTTTGCAGCCTGTTCATACATTTGCAAGAGCTACAGCATCCCTGTGTGGAGCAGAGACTGGGATGTGAAGGCACTTCTCAGCTTGTGCAACACAAAGGCGATGGTTGCCTGTGTTGGGACTTTTTGGTATTGCAGAAAGAAGCTGCTATTGTGCTCTATGTAATCATGCCCTGTTGGGTGAATGCATGCCAGTCCTCATTAATGATGTTACTGTTACATTATGCTAATTGTATCTTTGAAGCTCTGTAATTCTGATTTTTCTGAACAGCTCAATAAAAAAGTTAATTAAAAAAAGATGTTCTCTGAAAAGGGCAAGAAGATGTTCTCTCAGGAGCTAGGGAGAGTAACAAAGGAAAATCTTCGTCTGTACTGTCTAATTGATCTTTGACATAAAGACAAGTAATTAATTAATTAATGCTGCTTCAGATGATCTGAGAGTACACGAGCAGGAACTGGGCTGCGGACAATGGGAGGTAGGAGATATGAGCAAGAGGGAGCAGAATTTCCCTGTTGGCTTCACCCTCCTCAGCAATCCCCTAATTGGGAAAAATTACGAGTATATACTACCCAAGGTTGCTTAGAGAGCAGATGTCATAGGTTTCAAGAAGGTGATGACTTGAAGCTGTTGCAAGATGTGACAGAAGGATGTCCAACACAGATGTGCTCTGCAGAGGTAGGGAACACTGGGAGACTTCCACTTTCTTCTTCTGGATGGAGACCCTCAGGGTTCAGCCTTACCACAGATTTCTTGTGCAAGAGCAGCCAAGCCTTTAAAGCCTATTTCTAGAAGGATATTTAGTCACACAAATAAGTTCTCTGATCTAGGTTTCAATCTCTCCCGCTGTCTCAAAACTCCATAAAATGAGGCTTTTCCACCCCATTTATCTCATCACATCTATTTTGGCAACGATCTCTGGAGGGCAGGAATGGCCTTTCTATGCATATAACTGACTACTGAAATAAGCAATAATAACTCGATGGGAAAGTTAAGAAGTTACATAGAATACACTCTTTCCATTGTAAGATGCCTGAAACCTTTCCAAATTTTGCTTTTTGTTGTTGTTGGGTTTTTGTGTTGAGAAACACTCTTCTTCCCACACGTTCGTTTTTTATTCTTGGTCTGCAACTCTGAGCGCAGCTATGATGTTCGAATGGGTCTTGCTGGTCAGAGCCTATGGGGCTTCTGTCTTTCTGTCATTTCATGTGTCATGCAGACAAATGAAACCCACAGCAATAAAAACTTCACAGTACAACAAACCCCCATGCGGCTGATGTATGCCACATGGTGTATTCTGTTTGTTACTGGTCACACTTGGAAATTATTCAGTTTCTTTTTGCCACCCAGTCCCATTGTATAAAGCAACTTTTTCCTGTTTGAAGTCCAGTGTGTTTTTGGGAAAAAATGAGGCATTTCTCTTGGGTGAGGTAACAAATGTCATTAGAGAATATAAGTAGATTTTGAAGAGACACAGTTCTTATCTGCATCTATGATTTTCCTCCTTTTTTTCAGGCTTTGGACCCTTAATGTTTGTGACCATACAGACACACATAAAATAAGTAAAGCCGATCGACAGATATTGCTTGTCTTTAAGAATATTTTAAAGCCTTCGGTTAAAATCCAGTGATGTGCACGATATTTTTCCATGACTTTAGGGTCCACCACATACAAAAATATTTATCATGTCTTTTGTACAAACTATCCTACACAGAAGAGCTTGTGCTGTTAACGATGGAGAACGCATGTAAGAATAAAATGTAGCTACTAGCTAACAGGTCTCAGGAGAGAGGCCAAAATATTTTCTGTTTGTTGGGTTTTTGTTTTTTTTTAGTTTTCACACAAACAGCAATTTTAGTGAGCTGAGTCCAAATGTATTCTCAGCTGGGGAGAAAGGACTGATTGATGGTGGTAAAATATTAAACTGTTCAAGGTCCCTGCCTCACAGTATATAAAACCAGTCACATCAGCTCATGTTTCACTTTTTATGTCTTTTCTATGAAAAAGACACAAAAAAATCCGATAAGCATAGCCCAAAGCTCCACCAAGCTTCCCGTACAACCAGCCTCCTCAGCGTGCAATTACTTACACATTTATCATGAGAAAAAGACGCTCTCAGATAACATGGCTGTGAGGGGTCAGAATGAAAATTGGGTGTGAATTTGCTCTAACGGTATGAAGCATGGCTCCTACACAGCTCCACACATTAAGGCAACGCACGCTGACATCTAATCGCATCAGCCAGCCTATGGCTTCTAGGGGCCAATCTAGTCACCAAAACCCATCAGGGGCTGTTGGGCTTCAAGCCTCATTGACATGGACACACTTCATGCTTATGGGTAAAGTTGTGCATAGACGTGTTGGTTAAGAGCAAGACAGGTAGATGAGGAGGTGCTGAGGATTGTAACTGAACTGAGGTTTAAATAACAACATTCCACGTTCCTGACAGCTACTGCAGCTTTACATTAATCTGGCTGCTCTCAGTTTCCCCATCACTGAGAGACAGTAGGGGTAGAAGCAGGATCTCTGGCTCCAGTCTTACCTGGGTAAGCTGGGCTCAGGAAACAGTGTGCATTGACCACTAGATTGCATGTGGGGAGTCTGGTCCTGAGGACACATTCATGTCACAGATTTGCCCTTTCCAAACCCTGCTGAGCTAAGCTCAGAGGTACTCATTCCTCCTTTCCTTCCCTATCAACCCAGGTGTACTTTAAACGCCCAGACGATAAAAGCATCTCTACTTTTGCAAAGATCCATATGGGAAGGAGATTTCTCCCAGGCTGAACGCAATCACATTGTTTGCCTGGCTTGTGTCAGCAATGTTTCTGTGCTCACGCCTGGCAGCCCAAGCAACAAGTGATACCAAAACAGTTTTGACCACGACACATAAAACCACCAAAAGACAATAATTCTCCACTGAGAACAATGGCCAGAGCTTGACAGCCATTACTCACAAAGGCTCCTGGGCTCTGGTATACCCAGAACTTGTTGGCATTTTGCAGTAGTGCAGAGGCATCAAGTTGCCCTCCAGTTTTTAGGGTCCTGGTGAATTTAAGAAACCACAAATGAAGATGAACTCATAGAGGCCCTACCAAAATACTCGCCAGCAGCATTCCAGCCAGCGTGTTTCATGCATCGTGTTTAATGCAACCTTACACTGTCGTGGAAGCTACAGGGAGGGCACAGGCACTGCCATGTTAACTTGCTCTTAGATGGGAACAGTTCAGTGGGTGGCTTCTCAGCCATAGCTCCGTAGTCCTGGAAGGCAGGCAGAGGTGTGTGCAGCACTTCTTTTGTTGACAAGGACATTTGTAACTAGAGAGAGTGAGATTAAGGTTACAAGATGCAAACACAGAATGACAAGATGAAGCTCTCCAGCACACGCTGCTTGAGCTGTTATGAATTACAGGCTAGAAGGGTGCTCTCAATAGCTGCAAATTGACAGTTTGCTAGACAAAGTGATGCTGGGATGTCACATATATCTGATAAAATACACTCAACTTTGTCATTTCCCCTTTAGAAGACGGATAAGGGCTCATGACTTACTGTAACGTATTACTTGAATTACCATAATTTTATCCACAAACCAGGATCCAATTGGGAAAGGCACAATTCAAGACCTATAATACAACAGCTGTTCTTATTCTCAAATGATTCATGCTGGAAGTGTGAGGTTGACACAGATGGAAGAAGAAGGGCAAGGACAAAACCTCAGTATGATCAGGAATGGGCTCTACCTTCCAGTAGCTCAACTACAAAGATAGGATGTGGCAGCTCCATGAACTTTTGTGGATCCCATCTCCCAGGTAGGAGTCCCCAAGGAAGGACACAGTAAAGGACCTCTTGGAAAAGTGTAGGCAAAGGTATTGGAAAGGGCAGTCAAGCCTGGAAGCTGACAGAGAGGCTTAATACCTTCACATTGTAGCATCCTCACTCAAAATGGTGCCTCTCTTCTGAAAGGATGCAGGTAATCACTTGCAACTGCCACAGGTTTGAAATGAAATCACTTTTTCCTCTCAGGACTAAATGAGGATTAGGCCTTTTTAGGGTTTTTCTTGTGGGTTTTTTGTTTTGTTTTGTTTTCCTCTTTTTTCCTCCTTAAATTCAGGCCAAAATTAATAGGTCAGATTAGAGCCAGAAATGAAACACAGTCAGTCAGGTGTTCAGGCTGCCATGGCAATCCATTAAAGACTGCTGTCCCTGCTCTACCACGAACCCAGTTCTGATGTAGGGATCAAGAAAAATTGTGCGCTCCTGACTTAAAAGCTTTGCTAATTATCCCCCTCTGTAAAGAGGAAAGAATATTAAAAAGGCCACTAACCCCATTCATGTACTTTGCTTTTATAAACCATGTTGCTTAGAAATGGCAATGTCCAATTTCAGAAAACATAGAAAGGAAAGAACAGAAAACAACTGCTGTTTGTAAAGCTGGAAAGGGTGACACAGCCCATGGACGTGGGAGCATGGGAGCAGAGGGCAATGCAATCCTTGCGGACGGGTGCTGAAGGGAATCACACCTGCCTGCCCCCTGCATGAGCACAAACCCGTTTCTGTTTGCCCTGGTTAGTAAGAGAAAAACAATTTTATCTGGAACACCAGAGAACTGTAATGGCATGGAGTAATTTCTCCCCAGGCATTTAGGGTAGATATTAGGAAAAGTTTAAATACGCTTAAAATTAGAAGAAACAGGCTTGTGACATCTCCCTCTCTGGAACAGGTTGTATTTGTCAGGGATACAGGGAGATTTCGCAGTGTTTCGTTCTTCCCTCAGTTTCTAGGATCCCGTGATTTCAATAGTCATTCAAGTTTTGTAACGTCGTCTGAACTAGGCAACTGTTTTGAAAGTTTCCAATAGAGAAATCACTTATGATTACAAAAGGACTGAGGGCTAGGAGAGAATTGCATCATCAGGGCTTGGCATGCCACCATGGCACTGAGTCCTTACCAAAGAGCGGCGTTCTCCCAGCCAGCCTTAAACGGCTTGCGATCATACCCAAATTCGAGCTGACACCTTGGGCCACAGCCTGCCCTGTGTCTTGATAACAATAACACAGTGGCAAGCTGGATTCTCTGCCGTAGCGGAGCCAAAGGACTGGCCTTGGGCTGCATGCCAAACACCAACCAGCAGCATAGGAAAGAAAATTCTGCCATTCATTAACTATTCCTAAATTGTCCAATGCAGTGTTTCTTGTTCCTTTCTCCAAAGCCCCGGTGAAATGCAGGCTGTTGGAAGGGAGAGACGACTGGGCTGGCACAACAGGGCACCTCTTGTGTACTTCTACCATGTCGCTCGAAAGACATTTGGTGCATGGAGATGATGCAGGCACATGAGAAGTGTTCAGATGACTCACAGCCTGTTTAAAAAAGTTTTGCAACCCACATGTGTTCCTGTTGCTAAAAGACACCACATGCCAGCAAATAAGCATCCCAAAACAGAGAGAACACAGAGAAAATAAATCCTTTTGCTCATGAGTGAGATGACACAGGCATAGGACAGTTGGGGCTTTGCAAGTGATGCTTATAGAAGTGCTGCACTGATGGTGTCCTCTGAGAGCTGTTTTCTTTAACAGAGGTTTCAGAGCAGCTCATGGGCCACCTGCCAAAGCAGCATCTCCAGTGCAGGCTCTGGTACCTGCAGACTCTGCCCAGCTCAGTCTCCAGAAGGTTTTCTCTATAACAGGCAGACCTTAAGCACAGACACCTCTGGGTCAGTCACCTTGAGCAGAAAAGCCAATTGCTGTCCTTGATCTTGAATTTCATTCCCATCTTCAGTGCAAGCGACACACATACTAAGGATAAGCTCGCTTTCCCACCTTCTTTCAGGAGACAGAGGAAAATGTATTTTCCCTCCCCCCAGACACCATCCCCTCCTTTTCTCTTGCTTCAGCTGCTATTGGTTTTCTTTAATAGCTTCCCTTTGTTATAAACTCAGCTGCCAAGCTGGTTTGGAGTGCTGTAACCTTCTGTAGGTCAGGCAGAGGCAGAAGGTCTGCCCTGCTTCATGACATAAACATTGTGGGCTGTTTTTTTTTCCCAAGAGTGTGTTTTGTGGGGTTTTTCTTTTCCTAAACAATGAAGCAAACTATTCCTGGAGGTGGTGGTGACAGCTAGCTGGAAAACTGCATGGTCATCGCTTCAGTGCCCAGTTGATAGAAGAGCACATCACCTTGGCTTTGTAAGGGCAAGAGCTCGTTGCATGTCCTCAGGTGGTGGCCCTCTTGCATGCCTGGCTGGCATCTTCCATTGACAGATCTGACATATGCAACCACAGGCAGCCAAAACCTGGTCTTCAGCATGCGTTTGGTCTGGCAATTGCAAGGCTGGTCAGGTGCAGGAGTCCTGCTCTCTCACGCTTTCCTGTGTTACTGGTGAATTTGTGTTGTGTGGTCCCACAGAGGTGTTTGCTGTCTGAGTGAAGGTTTGGTGCAGCCTCGTCTGTGCCAGAGGTGGGCACCTGAATGCTCAAATCACCTTTGTTGTGGAAAAAGTTCTTTGAAGTAGGGCTGTTCCCCACATGGCTGGTACAAATGAGTGCCTTTACACCCACACAGGCTTTTTGCCAGACTAGGCAGGACCTGCTTTAAAATTGAGCACGTTCCTGATTTGCTGTCTGGCATGGAGGTGAGCTCCAGCTTGCTAGCTGGCTGGGAGTAGGTGTATGCAATGGTGGTGCCCTACTTTTTGTGTGCAGCTTTTGCGTGAGCAAATAAGGAATTTTATTTGCTGTGCCTAGTCAGTCCTCAATCTATTTGTGATTTAGACTCTCACTCAGAAAGAATCCCATCGAGGCATCCAACTCCCCTGAAATGGGACATAGGCAGGGTCTGCTTAACTGCTCATATAGGAAAAAAACCCAGGTCACTCAAGCACAAATTCAGGGATAGCTTTCCAAGTGCTCACCGCCCACAGCTTAGGGTAACTTTTCAGAAGAGATCCACTCCCCTTATTATGCCAATTCAGGCCGGGTTTTCTGCAGAGATCAGTCTCCAGTTTGCTGGCTCTCAACCCTGGCCAGTTGTTTTGCTGCTTAGATGAGAACTGAGCAGATCTGAAGATCTGGTCTTCAGCAAGCATTGAAAAATACCACGTTTCAGGGATTGCACATTGTAGGCATCGCAGTCGTCTGGTGCTTGCCAGACTGTAAGTAACCATGCCAGCAGCTAGCAAGCTGTCAGTTACTAGCGTAAGCTGAAAATCCATCAGGAATTGTTTATATTTCACAAGGGGATGGATAGAGAGAAGATTCATTTGATTTCCCTTTAACAAGTGTGTGTGTGTGTATGGCAGAGGGTCAAGATAATTTTAGAGACAGATTTCTCAGCGGGCTCCCTTACGAAGGTAGTCCTGTTGGAGTTAACAGCCCCTTGCCTTGGCACGGCTCCTGGTAGCATGGCTGGAGCTGCAGAGGAGGGCTCTTTCCCCAGGCTGAACCTCGCAGTGGGTGCTCTGAGCTCTGCACCAGCTACACAAACCTAATTCCTGGTGCTGGGAACACTGCTGAGGCCTTATCTTCATCCCTCTGGCATTTATGTGGCTCTGCTGTGCTTCTGGAAAACATGATTCCTTTCCCATACCCCAAATCATAAGCCTGGGATACAGGTCCCATAAATATTAATCCAAACAGGGAACACCATGGCTAGATCATATCCTTATCCAGCACTGTTTTCACTGGACCTGATACCCGGGCATTAGTCTGTGTCATAAATTCAGACCCAAACTCACTTCCAAAGCGCTGTCAACCAGAGGGGAAGAGCTCTGCGAGACGTCTGGTGGTCAGGATCTGCACCGAGTCCCTCTCATTAGGTATGTACGGCTGTGCACAGGCTGCATCCAGGCACACACATCAATAACACGGTGGGGGAGCATTTTAGAGACCAAGAAGTAAAAATGATAATTTTTGACATTCCTTCAGCGGTCAAGATCATGGGCAAGGATTCAGACGACTCATCAGTTCTTTGCTGCTGTGTGGTGGGCTTAAAAAATGCAAAGATGTACAATACACCTGGGCCAAAGTATTCAAGCTTCCAGATCCGTAGGCGATGATGTCTGCACACTTCCTTCTTCTCTCCAGGGCCAGGGGAAAAAGGCATTTTGGAAAAAATATGAAAATCTCATGAGAAACGATAGAGCAGGCAGCAAGACTCACATGGGTTGTTGCAGAGTAATGACTGAGATTTTTGGTTAGAGCTGCTGTTGCCATTGCATGCTGTTGTGTTGAGAAAGTTAAATCCACCCAGCTGGAGGGGGTGCTGGGAGACTGGTCAGCAGGTTTTTTTCTGCACTCTCTAGGAAAGTGAACTTGCTGCTTTTTACTTCTTCAAGACGTAACTGAGCAAACAAAGTGGAACTTGAAACATTTTCAAGCTCTTTAAAATCATACAGAGAGGTGCTTTTCAAATGAGGCACTGCACAATACTTAAGGCAGATTAACCATTTTTGGATGAATCGGGTTTTCACGCAAGCTTGCATTTTCAACAGAGTACAGGAGATTTTGTACTGATCCCTCTGTGAGCCTTCCATTAAGGATCTAGTTTTCAGCAGAGGAGAGGGAGGAGGGGAAGAAAACCAACACACCCACAAAGCAAAAGCTTCTACCTCAACCCTGATGCTGCAGCTGCAACCAGCAATGTTTTGCCCCAAATTGCTGTCAGATGCCCCGTGGGAGTGGTAGGTCAGGTGTTTCAGACCACCTTTCTTCACCTTGGTCCAGGCTGCTGCTCCTCCTGCACACTTCAGCGTCCAGCCTTCCCCTTGCCGAGAGGCGTCGTGCTCCTGCCGATATTTCATAACCTTTTTTCTGAGCCCCAGGCCCAGCCCTGATTTGCACTCGGGTTGCTCTGCTCCAGGCTTGCAGAGGGCAACACGAAACAGAGTAATAACTGGGAAAGGGAGCTGGCAGGCATAATCAGGTCAATAATTAAGACCGGAGCAACCCCCACTTGCTCAAGTTGGTTGTGCTACACAAACACCAACTGCCTAGCCTGGGGGCTCCCCTGTATAATGGCAGGCCAACGGGAGTCAATGAGGCCGGCTCCTTTGATCCCAATTTCTCAGCAGCTGTACAAGTCACGGCCTTTACGTCTCTTGCTGCTGACTCACGGTGAATCACTGCATGCTGGTACTATAAAGCCGCCTTAGAGGGCAGAAATTAAGTTTGTGCTCCCTTTAAGACCCTATTACACCCTGGGAGCAGTGTGAAGAGGCCTTTGTACAACCTGGAGTCAGGTTCATTATATTTGCATCCTACTATAATATAAATTAGCATTTTTTGAGCACAGCCATTATTGGGAAGAAATGACAATAAATTAAGGTACCAAATTTGTAATTAAGGGCCAGCAAGCTAGTTAATTAATCTTATATCTAATTAGCCAACAATAAATTACCCAAGCAGGACTATAAATCTATTCAGTGAGCTCCAACAACTGCGTGCATAAAGACCTGCCCTGTGCTGTTGGGAGCTCTTGATGCCATTCGTCTGCCCTTTGTCTCCCTGACCGCCCTGGTGCCCCACCTTCAGGGCTTCTGTCTGGTTGAAAGCTCCTTTGGGCAGGATCATGTCTTTGAAGTGGCTTAGATCCTCCTAGCGCAAAGTTTGGGGCCTTCATGGAAGTAATAAATTTTACTGAAATTGAATGTAGGATGAATAGTGTGCTTAGCTCCGTTGCTGGTCTCAGTAAGCAGCTTTAAAGCACCTTTTTTATGTGGTGGTTAGTAACATCATGTGCTAAAGAGCTGTGCAAGTGGCAAGGATGACTAGCTATTGGTATACAGCCAGATTGCACTCAGAAAATCATTGCGAAGCTGGTTTTTAACAGGCTGATGTCTCTTTCATTGGAATTACAGGCTCCACAGTATGCTACATAATGTGAATTGCAAGTTCTGAAATGTTTTTGGTTTTTTTTTAAGGCAAGCTATGCAGGGCTACACTTAGCAGGCAGGCAAGACCAGGCAATGCAACTAAACGTCACAGAGGTACAGTTTTTTTCAAGTAGCTCCTAAAGCTTATTTTCACAGGAGCTGCCAATACAAAGAAGGATTTGTGACTACAGCTGAGTTAAGGAGCATAAAAAGTACATGATGTCTCTATGAAAATTACAGCGTCTTAGCTGTGGTTGGCTTAAGGGTCGGCTTTATACAAAATGCTGTACCGCAGCCAAGTTGTGTCCCGAGGCCCTGTGTTAAAACACACACAGCAAACAATGAGAAGAGATAAAGCCTGTCCCGAGAGCTGCATGCATGACCACAAATGTGTTTTATGGCAGCTCAAGGATGGTGCTTTCATTAACCTACTAAAGGCTGCAGGGTACATGTGGCCCTAAAAGGAGGGCGCACACCCGCTTGGGTGAAGTCTTGGCTCTGGGAAAGCCAACGGGAGATTTGCCACTGGCTCCCATGAAGCCCTTGTCCACCACTACATCCCTCTTCTGATAACTGTGGGCCAATGTCTCAGCTGGTATGAAAGCTCCCCTGCATTTACTGGGCTTCACTGATTGATTCCAGTTGGGAATATGGTCTGCTGAACACAATCTTCCCTGGCAAAAATGCATATGTGCACTAGCAAAACTCAAGGGTGCAACCCTTAAAGTCTCCTCAAAGAAGGCTCACAGAAACCAATAAATGGTGTGGTTTATCAGGCAACTTTAGAAAAACCCAAACAAAGAGAGATTGCCTTTAGTTGGCCCATCCTCTGACCATCTGAGAGAAGACTTAGTAACTACATCGACAGGTCAATCTCTTGGGTGCTGTTAATGGGTGCATCTCCACTAACTTCAGTTTTCTCTGGCAAAGAACTGGGGTCCTTACATCAAATGCATTTGAGGGCATTATCCATCTCATAATTTGCAAAGGTGTTCGTGATTACTTATTTACAAAGCTTCCCTATCATGGAAGTCATGTGTAGAAGCAGAGCTTTGCCAATGTCTAGCAAATCCCTGCACCAAAGTAAGTTTGCGCAAGAGCAGCATAATACAGAGTAAACAAAGCATGGCATGAGGCCATGGAGCTGAATGTTTCCAAAAGAGGTATCTTTGTGGGGAGACATGGAATAAGATGATATGAAAGAAGACGTAAAACTAGAGCAGAATAAGGAAGAAGAGCCAAAATTCTGCCTTGATTTACTCCCATTATTCCAACCAGACATTTGGAAATGATGGAGTCAGTTTGAAGATCATGAGATTAAAAATAATCCAGGTTCTTCATCTTTCTGAGACGATATTTTCTGTTGCTTGTCTTCAGCCTGCTTTTAAACAAAACCTACATCTTGCACAATGATGTGACTTCAGGGCAGACCTTTGAGAACATGAAATATCATGAAATGAGTGTTGTGGTTTAGCCCCAGTTGGCAACAAAGCAGCACACAACCGCTCGCTCACCCTCCCCACCCTGGTGGGATGGGGGAGAGAGTCGGAAGAGTAAAGACTGCTCCCAGCCCTGAGCAGTCATCACTGCCCCGTGGCCAACTCCCCCCAGTTTATATACTGAGCATGACTTCATATGGTATGGAATACCCCTTTGGCCAGCTTGGGTCAGCTGTCCTGGCTGTGCCCCCTCCCAGCTTCTTGTGCACCTGGCAGAGCATGGGAAGCTGAAAAGTCCTTGACTGGTGCAAGCACTACCTAGCAACAACTAAAACATCAGTGTGTTATCAACACTATTCTCATACTAAGTCCAAAACGCAGCACTACACCAGCTGCTAGGAAGAAAATTAACTCTATCCCAGCTGAAACCAGGACAATGGGCATGGTGAAAACAAAGAACGTGGAGTACCTGTGCATGGCTCAGAGGTGAGCTAGTCACAGCAGAGAGGTCAGGAAGAAGCTGCAAAAGGAAGCCTAGAAGGAGCAAAAAGCAACAGAGCTTCCAATCGGAGGAAAACTTCAAAAAGAAAGTGTGTTTTAGGCAGAAGGAAGGGTGGGTGGAGCCCAGCGGAGACCTGCCTTGCCACTGTCCTCTTCTAGGTCCTCTTATTGTACCTGTCCTTAGCAATAGGAGTGATCAGAAAGCTTCTACTGTGTTTTCAGGAGTAAATACAAAGAAATGTACTTTTCGACAATGCATTTTGTGAGCAGCTCTCCTCACCTGTTAAATTACAATCTGATTCCACCAACTATCACCAAAAAAATGAAGGCCAAAGTTCACCACTCTGGGATCCAACTTATAAAGAAAGTCTCCTTGAGGCCATCGGCCATTCAGAGATTGTGAGAGTATCCTTTTCCCAAAATAACCATATCACGTCTTTGCCTGTTCTTAAAATCGTATTTGAACCAGCCCTTTTGGAAATACTTGAGATGCTTTGTTATGCTTTGTTTACTCTCAAATTGGAAGAAAAAACAGTGCAATGCAAGTGGAATTCTAGCTGAGACAAAAACACAGGGACTAGACTGCCCCATTCATGGTTTTCAACACCATTTGGCAGATTCAAGGCATTCAGATAGATCTCTGGAAAAAAATCCGATATAAAACTAAAGCTGCAATGAATTCAGTCCTGAATCTCTTCCCAGCCTCATGGGCCCAGCATTTCAGCCCTGGGTTTCTCTTCTTAGGGTCAACCCTAATTCCTCCACTTTCAGAGTCAACCCATTCCCATTCTGGCTCTCTGTCTACGCACTTCAACCCTCTTTGGGAATATCATACTTTTCCTCAGGGGCATGCATTGCTTATGGAGGCTTTCTCTGACTGTAACAAATGGAAACCTACATGTTGTTTTACTCTTTTAGGAGGCACAATTTATTTGCTTCCTTAAGAAAACAAATGCTGATGTATCACTTCATTTATCCAGGGTTTGGAACGCTGAAATCTGCGGTAACCATTTTTTTTGCCCACTTTCAGAAATATTTTGCAATACATACACCTACTCATTAGATTTTAAAAAAATTTCGCCAAACTCACCCACGTGCTAGATTAAAAAAAAAGTCTGTTTCAGTCCAAATCCACAACATGATAACAGGCTTTTAAACAAATAAGCACATTTCTTAAAAAGAATCCATATCTGCTAAATTGCTTGTACAGCAGTGCGGTAAATCAGCCCACAGACTAAGTGATACTTGATAGAACAGACTAGCTGGATAAAAAAGCTTAAGTTTCTCATATGCAGCCAGCACTAATGTTTGCAAAGCCAAGATTTGCTGTTTAACATTTTGAATGTGCTCTCCAGTTTGACTTTCTCGCTGTTGCAAGCACCTCATGTCAGCATTCCTTGGAGTCTGCATAATGTACATATACGCTGATCTTTAACCTCTGTGTCATCGCCAAGACCAAAATCAATAGAGGGATATGACACTGGTGGGACCATTTGCCCATAGTAGTTCAAACAGACAGATGGGCTGTTGTACGAGCGTGGGGCCAAAGAAACTTGGAGCCAGTCGAGGGGGTTTTATTTTTTTGGAGTGTGAAATGAATCTCCCAGAAACTGGATGCAGAAGGAGGTGGGTTCAGCTTCAGTGTCAGCAAAACCACTGCAGGTACTGTAATCTTGCACCCTGAGGCATGGCAAGAAGATTGCCTGCCTTTGGGCTTTGCCCTTTTCTGTCTTTTTATTGTACAAATTCCCCCCAAGTTCCACAAAAATATCACTTTCTCTCTTAGACTGAACTAGCTCATGAATAATAAAAGAAAACAGCAGTTACCCTCCACAGTGCCTGTAAAATTCCTTGTCCTTGTCCTAAGGGACTGTGACCGTTTTCTCCCAGCTTTCCCTCTGCAGTGTATGAAATGTGGCTAGACATTCAGAGCCCGGCAACTGCCCACTTGCCAGCCTTGCAGACCAGGATGGGGCGGGTGCGCACTGGGTTAACTTGGATGATTGTGATAGGCGTGTGGAGGTGGCATGAAACGGGGCTCCCAATGACACAGCTGCACGTGAGGCCATGCACCAGCCTTCGGCTGCAGAAGGCACCCACTTGCCAAAATTCAAGTCTTTGAGGTCCTCAAGCATTGCGAGAGATACACAGGGTGAAGATGGGAGCCCCAGTGTTTGGGTGAGTGGAGGCGCTTGGAGGGACCGACAGAGCCCGTGCAATGCTGACCCCAGGGAAGGGCAACTTCAGTCCTCCTTGTACCTGGACAGTGCGGCACAACATCGTGCCTTTCTATGTTCTGGTTGTCCTGGCTCTGACTTGGTGCTGGGTCTGAGCTCCATGTTTATAGCAGTGCCTTTCCCCTCCTCTTAGGGGGGGCTGTAGAGACCGAAGCACAAAGACGCACAAAGCCGCCTGGTGCATTAACGCTTGAAACTTTTTGCAGTTGGAGCGCTACGGCCATTTCCCTCGCTCTGTATTTCTCCTTTCATGCCCGTAGCATTCCATGACTGAAAATCAGGCAGACACGTTCAACTGTAAAAATAAAAATATTTTTAGTTCACATTTTTGCAAATGCCTTTTTTTCCTCAAAACAGTGTATAACACTTTGTAATACAGCCTAGTTAATATTTCCCTTTCATTCTATACTAGCACAACACCTTAGAAAGATGGGATTAAAAATGCAGACTGCACTTTAGGAATAGACCGCTATTCCCAGGCAAACTGATCTTTAAAAAAATATCATAATGAAATCAATATGTATTATTACACATAATGAAGCAAATGTATATTTTTACATATTAACTCTATTTGCTTTTACTCTTTACATGTAGTCATAAAAATATTTATTTTTGTGCTTAGAATAACAAAATGAAATCTCAGTGTTCAGGCTTTATCTGGCTGGCACTTATTATTCCCATATGTTAGGGCAACAACCAGATTGCTCTGACAGTTAATTCTGTGACTCTTTCTCCACCTTTTCATCTGATCCAGCAAAGATTATTGTCTTTGCAGATATTATTGCAAAGAGGTGACCGATTGCCACTGGGCACAGAGTTAAAAAAGAAAGGATCAATTAAGTTTATTCTTCTTGTGAGAAAAAATGCGCATTTGCTCAGAACATTAAATTCCATCCAAGGAGCAGAGATGAGGAATAAAGATGCTTTCAATATTTTAAACAAGACTGCCTGTTTTCAATAGCAACGCTGTATTTGGACTTTTACTCTGGCGAGAAGTCCCACTCCCAGCTCTGCTCACTGAAAGCGATGGCAAAGCTGCTGTTGACTCTAATGGAGCAGGGATCAAAGACAACAGGGCAACCCAGAAAGATGAAGTTGATAAGATCAAGCTTTTTATCCCTGATATGTCTAAATCACCTACTATTTATGTGTGCAAGGCATTTTTGCACTGTGTTTTGTCTGAATGCACTACTAATCTGTCTGCGGTGAGCTTTTGCAGGTGCACCACCACCACCCTCAAGAAGTTCGGTTGGAGCCAGAGAGCAGGTTCTGCAGAGCAGTTTAAGGAAGGAGGAACATACGGTCAGTCAGGATCTGAATTAAAGAGCACACTCCTCCTCCTCCCACGGCACAGCACATCACACTGGGCTTTTGTCTGCATGCCTGCAACCTGTCAGGAACATACAACTGATATACTATCCCTAAAAATGAGTAAGTGAGGGAATGGATCTTCATCAGTCCTTCAGAGCTAATAGGAGCTACAGAACTATGTCTGTAGCTCAGTCACAACCCCCTTCCTGGCAGGGTCAGTTAGTTTGCACTCAGCTCCACGACACTGTGCTTTGACACTTACTGTGCCTCGTCCTGCCAGTGCAAGGCCAGCCCAGACACTTCTACACATCACCATGACAGTGGTGGTGTAGCCCTGACCAATATTTGAGTCTGAAGTCTGAAGCCTTCATTTCTTTTCTTGGGAATTCTGAGATGTCCCTGCAGCAGGACCTGGAAATGGTTCTCAGCTTCCATGACTAGGAGTGCCCACACTTGGCTTACTGCCTGGTGGGATAAGATGTGGCCATGCACCAATGTCCACCACCATACTCTGGTCTATCCATGGGGCTGGAAGGAGCCCTGGTGTACACTGGCCAGATCCTTGAGCTGGCATTTGGGGGTCCTGGCTATGGGACACATGGCTATGGGATTCATGGCTACAGGATAATACCTTGCCCTCATCCCAGCCATCATCTTGGGGACTCTGCTGGAGAGTTGGAACAGGAAAATCAACAGTGTCAATGTTGGTTTTGGATGGAGGGGAAACATCAAGGTCAGATTTCCCAGACCTCCACAGACTCATCCATGGAGCCCCCCTCTCTTAGCCTGGAGAAGAGGAGGCTGAGGGGAGACCTCATCGCTCTCTACAACTACCTAAAAGGAGGTTATAGCGAGGTGGGTGTTGGTCTCTTCTCCCAAGTAGCAAGTGATAGGATGAGAGGCAATGGCCTCAAGTTGCGCCAGGGGAGGTTTAGATTGGATATTAGGAAAAACTTCTTCATGGAGAGGGTTGTCAAGTATTGTAACAGGCTGCCCAGGGAAGTGGTGGAGTCCCCATCCCTGGAGGTATTTAAAACAGGATAGACGAGGTGCTTAGGGCCATGGTTTAGTAGTGGACAGGTACGGTTGGACTTGATGATCTTAAAGGTCTTTTCCAACAATAAATGATTCTGTGATTCTATGGGCAGGAGCAGGGCATTGCAGCCTAGCTGCGATGCAGGCACCAACTGCAAGCAGAAATTGCCTCTTCATTTTCAGCAGTGTCTCCACAACACAAGTACCGAGGACACATGGAGCAAGCTGGAGTCAACGGGCGAGAAAAGGGCAGAGAGGGGAGGGAGTTCATGGGAAACAGAGTAAGCAAAATGCTTCCCTTGAAAAGGTGTTGTAACCACCCTGATAATGAAGGTACAATGCTTCAGATGTCATCAGGATACCACAGGATCCTGGAAAAACTGCACAGCTTCTCTGCTGCAGAACTGTTCATTCACAAAATAGATTTTCTTCCTCATTATCAGGTTATTACAGATAGTTTCTGTACTGCTAGAGCTCCACTGACCAGCAGTGTGAGACTTTTCAAAGCTGCAGCTGCTCAGGCAGAATCAAGTATCCTGACGTAAAAGGACCTTATGTACATATTTCATTCCCTTCCCCTGACGGAGTAACTAGAGCAATATAAGCGACTTTATATTGACATAATTCATCCCCATTGGGGGTGTTATATCATGTTAGAGAGATTTAGATGGTTAATGTGATAAAACTTGTGAATAGAGAAGCTAGTAGGATCTTGAATTAGTTTTTTTACTCCTTGCACTCTACATGACTCACAGTAACTCAAGCTTGTAAGAATAACAGAGTATAAATTGGCCAGGACTAAGCCTCTTTGCCGGTACAGATCAGTTTTTAACTACCTGCATGCTCAAACCTTCCACAACCACAGAAATCTTGTACAAGGATAACAGGTTTGCTCCTAAGCAATGTATCATCTGTTGCAAGCGCCGCATATATGCCAAACTTTCCAAAGGAAACCAGTGATTCTGGATTGCTTTATACCTAAACGCCAGTCCTGAGAAAACTTACAAGGTATCTTAAATGGGAACTGCTATTTGTAAGGAAAAGAGTGATAAGGATGCAATCTCTGAACGATACAGATTGTTCTGCAGGGGGCCATTCTCTTATCTTCAGGACATTCTTGGGGAAGAGAAAAGAGTAAAAAAAAATGCTGAGGAAGAAGGAAAGAGATCTAACAGCCAATAGGGAATGATGAACAGAAAGGGTGAGAAAGGACAGTCTTGGAAAGGGGCTAGAAAGTAAAAGACAACAAAGGGGGGAAAAACAGAGGAAGGTGAGGGGGAGGGGATGGGGAGAGGAGAATGTGTGAAACAAAGCTGGAAGAAAGGAAAGAAGAAATGCAAGTGAGAAGGGAAGAAAAGCCACGGTCGAGTGCTGAGATGAGTACATTCAGTTCTTATTTTATTTATACACTTATATTCCAGGCAGTATTTAGTAGGTGTCTCTAAAGGCTGTGATTTATTACAATTTTTCCTTTTCAGTCCTGCGGAGGAAGGGGCAAAGGCCAGGAGGGGGCTGGATTCTTTGCCTAGGGCACGGCTGCTCCTCAGGCTGGCCCTGAATTCAGAAAAGTGCTAATGCTCCCCGGAGCTGGAATGCAATTAATTTTCTATGGCACAATGTTCCAAACAGAGCGTATTTGGGGAGGCTCAGGTTTGTGATTCTAGGCTACCCTTAGCCTATCTGTGCAAATTGGAGCTGCGACACCAGCTCTCCACACCGGGTTATTATTTTACACTTGGAAAACCAGCACATCTGGGATTTTTGACCAGAAAATGTTTGTTTGCATGACATTTCTTTAAGTGAAGAGGGCGAACATCTCATTTTACCCGCGTAAGTACTCCACTCGGCAGCCTGGCCAGAGTCCACTCGAGTCGGCAGCAAGATCTCCTCTGACTTATCTCCCACTGCATTTTTTTTTATTTTTATTTAAACTTTGTAAAGGTCAAATTTGGGGGATCTTTTTTCAACAAACACTGAGCAGAGACACTGGATGATTTAGAATAATCAGTTTAAAACCACATGTGAGACGTAGCTGTAGCAGCATACTTTTTCCATGACAGCTTGTTGTGTGTCACAGGAACATTTGTCACTGATCACTCAATTATCCACAAATTACAGCTTAACTTCATTGACACATCTTCTTGGTAAAAATCAGGGCAGTTTCCTGAAGCCAGTAGGCCCCATCTCCTGTCGTACCATTGCAATCAGCAGATTATTGATAGCTGAGGAGAATTTAACCCACACTTATAAATATCTTTGCTTTAAGACACTTTGCTCCTATCTCGCAGTGGTGCCAATGCTTTTTGGCTGCTACGCGCTTCAGAAAGCTTCAGAGTTTTCTAATAAGAAACCTGTTTTTTTCATCAGTGGCCAGAATGTTCAAAGGGGAATTTAAAAAAAATTTCCATTTTTTTACCTGCCTCATTTAAGCTCTCTTCAGAAGACGGGTCCTTGCACACATCTCCTGCCTGCGCTCCCGGTGCAGCTATTCCCCAGCTTCTGGGGGATGCATGGGGACACGGGGTGGTGACAGGGTTGTCCCAGGTAGTGCAGGGGTTACACCCAGCTTATGTGTGGCAACACTTTTGGGAAAGCCAGAATTACAAGACTCACAAGCCTGCTCAGGCTTTGCTTTGTGCTCTGGTTAGAGCTTGCTCTGAGGTTCCTAGAAACCTCAGGTAGATAAGCTGATATTTCCAGAGCCTTTCTGCAACGTCTTTGACCACCTCATGTTATAAATGAAATAAACCAACTCAGGCTTAAAATATATGAAAAAGTGCAAGCACACATCTTTTCCCCAGGGCAAGAGGGCAAGCAAAACCTTGTGTCCGCTACTTTTAGCAAGGGTAATGCCTCTGAAGAAGAAGCAATGCCCTTAGTTTGGGAGCCTGGTCTGAAACCTTTCCAAAGCAGTAGCCAGTACCAGAGAACGAGCTGTTACCTCTGGACACCTATGCCACCTTTTGCTGACTCAGTTAGAAAAAGAAGAAATGATTGACCATTGCAGGACTCAGACCGTTCCAACCTCCATTGTTTAATAAATAATTGAAAATGGTTGTACCAGGGAAGTATGACTTCATGGTGTTTGAATAAGATATGTTACCCAGTGGAGGCTGATGGAAAGAAGATAAAATATGCTGAATACTATATATTTAGACTATTGTTTGGTAGGTGAAATAATATTTCCTTGTGAGTCACCGATGTTGCTTGTGGATCAATACCGCGGTCCAGAGGCTATAACTTTGCACGTAGCGCAGCTTCCCCTTGGTTGACTCCTCAGGAGAGAGGATTTGAATAATCTCTTCGCTGGCACAAATGCACTGGCAAAAGCAGGAGCTCCCAAACTGCCCTCCCTGATTCACTGGTGATGCAAACGCTGCTTTGAGGAAGGTGTAGCAGAAGCCAGGGTTTTAGTTTGGGGAAGGGGCTGTGCACAGGGAGGATGGGAAGAATATCCTCATCTGGGAAGTCAGAGGGTCCCTGTTGTCTGCTCAGGGACCCAGGTGCACACCTGGTGCTCACAGGGACACCCTCTGCTCCTTCTGCCACCAAGTGTTACCACGGCACATGCAGGGTGGAAGCCTCAGGCCTGGACTATTGCCCTCTGCTATCTCTACTAGAGCTGCTTAAATGGGGAACTGCAGAAATTGCCCCTCAAATCCAAAGGGTGGGAGGCTTTGCAACTTGGGGAATCCAGCGTGGACCCTTCCCACCACCACTGCCCTGCAAGAAGGCTAGGTCTTGGATGGAGATCCCTTCATAACTTCTCCCAAGCAGTGTGTTGCAGCTGCCAAGGTTGCAAAACTCTTTAGACGGCTGCTGGACCAGCAAACCCTTTTTTTTCCTTAAGCCTACGAGATAGAGGCCAAAAGGCCAGTAGGTGAGCCAGCCCCAGCCCTCGCTGTTTTCCCTATGGAGGAACAGCTTTTCCGTGCTGGCTTGCGGACCAGGCTATACCCTCTTCTAGCCCAGGAAAAGGGGTCAGCAGCTTCCCTTTGTTTTGATTGCGGTTGGCAGCAGGAGCATTGGCATCACTGCACCGGAGCAGGTCTGAGCTGCTGCTGATCTAACGTGACCGCTCTGCTGAAAGCAAGTGATCCAGAGCGGATGTTCGGGGCTGGCTGCAGGGAGGGTAGGTGGCTAATCGTTGAGACACAGCTCCTTTCTCTGGCTCAGCTTGGGTTTTGGGCCTGAAGGTGCACAGCGCATGGTATCATCAGAAGGGTGAGTGCAAAAGCTTTGAAAGAAGCAAAGCAAGTCAGGCAGGGAGCCTCCATAAATCTATCAGAAAGTTAAATACTGTAAAATCTCCATGTTGTTTACCAGCTGTGCCTACAATGAAGACAGAAATAATCCTGGTAAAACACGACCTTTGATCAGCAAGGTGGAGAAATTAGGTCAAGCAGGTTTTTGCTTCGCTGAAACCATAAGCTGGGGATGGAGAGAAATAAAATTCTCTTCCAAAAATGTGTTAGTCTGAGGACTCCGCAGAAAGCTACTGTTCAGCAGCCTGCAGCCAACTTGCTGCAGTTGCAAACCTTCCGTGCATTGAGCACCAAATGCACAGGGCAGGGGAGAAAGCAAATGCACAGTATAGAAGCAATTGCCTGCTCCACGAGCTGGGTTTTGATGCTTAAATTACATTGCAGGGCATGCTCTGGCAGGGCTTTCCTGTATGACCTGGGGAAGCCCTTCTGTTGGTTCAGACTCAGTTATCTCCACCTGCAAAACAGGGCACAGTCACTCCTGCGTTACGGCTGCGATTCGAGGCATGCCCTGTTCACATTTTGCAGATGGGAGGGTGGCAGATGCGGCTCCACACGCAGGTCAGCGTGCGTGTGTCATCTCTGCCTTTGCACGAGGGGTCGCGGTATTGCAGCAGGACTCCTGAGCATGGTCTGCGCACCTCAACGGTGTCCAGGCAAAGCACAGAGCCAGGGCTCGTCGTGTAGGCAGTGAGGGTGGGCACCCTGTGCTTTGGAGGGGAAAAGAGGTTAGGTCTATGAAAACAAGCCCTGGCTCTTTTTATTTACAGCAGCGATGTGTCCTTCTGAGACTGGCACCAGCCCATGTGTCCTGCGGTGTCCCATCAGGATCCTGCGCTCAGCCTGAGGTCACGGTGCTGGGTCTTGGTGCCCTCCAAACCCCGTATTAGCACTGCTGAGGCTCAGGCTGGCCTGAGGGGGAACCAAGGCTGAGCGTGCTCATCTATAATTAATGGGTAGAAGGAGCCTCAGAAGAATTTGTAATAAGGAAAATATGCCATGACAGAAAAAATGCATAAATACATAGTCAGCAATTTTGGATGGGACAGGCAGTCCCTGCCTTTACCTGCATCTCCGGGCCCATATGTGGGGGCCACTGACCTGAGCAAAGGCATCCCAGTCTGAAATAGGTGAAGAAGAGATCACACCCTCTCTGGATATTATTTCACGTTTGATGACAAAATTTCCCAGAGACCGGGCTTTCCTGCAAGCAGCAGTTTAGCAGTGTCCGGAGATGTGTGAGCACTCAGAGGGTTAAATCAGCAAATGGGTGACATGATTCTACACCTGTGGGCAGCTTGTTCCAAAGATCAGCTGCTCTCAAAGCAAAAGTAAACTCACAGTGTTTATTATGAGTCACTTAAGCAAGAAAATTATTAGTAGAATCTGATCTGTGGTTATGCGAGTTGGGACCTGAGGTGAAGGTTAATTATTTTTTTTCCCCTTAAAAAAAAAGAAGAAAAAAACTGTTTGCCAACCTCTGAGGTGCTTTAGCAACTGCCATAGGAAGATGCTGCCTGCACCTATCCCAGAGCCGCTCAGCCTGGGCGTCTCTGGGTGCTCCTGGAGCTCACGGTGCTGCTGAGTTACAGAGGACGTGGAGCTGCTTTTGCACACTGAGGGCTCAGCCCAAAGCCCGCTGACATCCCGGAGAGTCTTTTCATTAACTTCAAGGGGCCCTGAGTCGGGTTCTCTGTGAATGGCCGAGGTCTGCAGCGGGCAGCAATGGCCTGTGCACAATGCCTGCCCTCCTGCTGCCCTCCGCTGCCCCTGACCTCCCGCCGGAGCTGAGTCACCACCGCCCGGGTGATTTCAGAGTCCCCTCTGCCCGGCGGGATGGTTTGCCCGTAATTGCTGTGAGTTTTTTCTCAAGGCAGCACCTCGTACGTAACCGGTGCTGGGATGCTGGGGTCTGCTTGGGGACCCAGAGCACAAAAGCAGATCGGGAGCTGAGAGGGGACAGCAGGGCATTTCCTTCCCTCCCCCTCTGTGGCGAGCGTATTTCATCCTATGAGAAGGTCCTCACCATTGAAAGAAAGAAATAACCCCCTGAGGACCGAGCCTTTTCCCATCTGGTGCCTGATGAGGCTGGGGCTGCAGGAGCAGGGCACGCTGGGCTCCCTGCTTGTGGAAGGCCACGAAGCCTTCCCTGCCTCCAGTCCTGAGCCACAGCTCGTTTGGGTATCTCCGGTGTCATTGCAGACCCCAGCGTGGCAGCATCCCGGTTCCTTTGAGCTGTTGTGACATCCAACAGCTATTAAAGCTTGTCCTAACGCTGGCCTGATGTGTGGGTGCTACACAGGCTCGAAACAGCCGGACGCTCTTGTGGGGTGAAGGTGGCACTGAGAGTGACCCCAGGGCTGCTCCGAGGTACCGGGGGCCTCTCAGCCCTTAGCGTGACCAGTATGGGTGGCGTGAGGATGGTCTATGGACAGGGATGGTCTATGGGCAGGGATGGTCTATGGGCAGAGATGGTCTATGGGCAGAGATGGTCTATAGGGCCTGGACACCCCTCCAAGGGCTGGGGGGGACCTGGCTCTCACCAGCTAGTTTGCTGGAGAGGCAGAGGGGCTGTGGTGTTGGGCTGACTTATGGACCACAGCAGAGGGAAGAAGGAAGAGGCCACATGGGCACATCCCATTGCAGCAGAACTGAAGTTTGATAGATCTGTCCAGACTGCGCAAGTTTGCCCAGCGCAGTGCTTACCCTCAGTGCTCAATAAATAAACAACAATAAAACAATGTAGATGTTTTCTGCATAAGGTAATAGAGTATAGGTCTCTTGAGTCAAATCTGGAGGCAGTTTAACAAGGCTCCTTGGAGCAGTGGCTCTGTGTTGCTCTCTGTTTGTAGAGCACCATGGTGCTATTCACATGATTTTTAATGCAATAAAATTACACAATAATGCAATACAATAATAATAAATTAGAACAGAGATGGTTCTCAGCCATACCAAATGAGGAAAGGCAAGGTTTCACTCTTGCAATCCCAACTCATTCCATAACTCTAGGCAAATTGCTAGATTTTTAAAAGCAGCCTAGCTATATTTTTTTTTTCTTTCAGTGTGCCTTTTTAAGGCACTCTGGAATCACAGTGCTCTTTGGGAAAACAGCACCTTAGCATCCCTGTGCTTTGCTTCCCTCGCTAGTGAAGGCTGCAGAGAGGATTATAACTCCACCAATGCACGTGGGAGAATCAGACGCTATGATGATAAGTGCAGTATTAAATTGGGGCTTTACAATTCATTTTCCCTAAGTCCAGCAGGGACCACTCAGCGGGAAATAGGCTCTGTCCTGGGAGACGAGGTAAGAAATGTGAGTTCCTGGGAGCGCAAAGCTGGTGAGGAGCGAGCAAAAAGTACTTGCAGCCCATCTACGGAGCAGCATGCAGCCCTTTGAGCAGCCCTCTCCTCCGCGTCCCAGGGAGTTACAGCTCTTTACTTTTCCTGCTCGCTTTCTGCCAGCAGTGTAAATTCCTCACTTCAATT
Source organism: Balaeniceps rex (assembly GCA_013401315.1). Taxonomy (NCBI): domain Eukaryota; kingdom Metazoa; phylum Chordata; class Aves; order Pelecaniformes; family Balaenicipitidae; genus Balaeniceps; species Balaeniceps rex. The sequence goes on from VYZW01000219.1 coordinate 229,033, forward strand.
GCTGGGAGCAGTGGGGAACCTGTCAGCTCCCGGCCCGGATACCATGGCCTTCACATTCAGAGACGCTCCCCCGCCCTCCCTCCTCTCCCGCTCCCTAAAATGTCTCTATCTCAAGGAAAAGCAGTTTAGCACATCGGCAGTCATGTTCAAATTCCAAGGCTAAGCACGCAGCCTGGGAGAGAGAGAGGGGGGCAAAAAAAAAAAATCAGGTGCTTCTCAAAAACAATCAACCTGATTCACATGCAGCTCAGCAGCTTTTTTGATGGCTCAATTCCAGATTTCACAGCTATTCAATAGTTCTCTTGTGTAGCTGATCCTTGTCTTAGAATTCAGCACAACTCAATCCATTTTCTCTTTTCTTTCTATAAACACCCCCTCCTCCTCTTCCCCTCCCTTCATTTTCTTGATTTACATCTCTAGGGAGATGGGAATGTGAGGGAGAAGCTTGTAGCCTTCCTTCCTGGGGGGCCTTGAACTGGTGTCCCCTGTCTCAGGTTCCCATTATCCTCGCTGCGCAAGCCGCAGCCCCTCTGCACTCCAGCCCTACTCAATTGGAATTTAAATGCTTCATGATTGTTGTCTCACAGAATAGGAAAGTGCTGCATTAAAGAGTAAATTACAGCAGACAAGTAACTGCCTTGGGAAGGAGTGTGAAAGGAGAGATGAGCCCAACACAATGCTGGTTTGCGAAAGAGGGTTTTTTTCCTAAGATGAAACAATCTTCCTGGGACAGTCTCATAAGGATAAATATGACGCGGACAGCGTGGATATGGGGCTTTGTCTCAGAGGAGAAGTGCAGCGTGCTCAGCCCAGAGCAGGCCCACAATGTGCAGCTTGGACATGGATATGAGTTGTGTCCCAGAGCCAAGAGCGTGGCTGGATCTGGGCTTGACATTTGGTCTCTTACGTGGGCTGGATCCGGGCAGTTTCACTGGGATCCAAAGCACTAGGCAGCTCGCAAGGAAGGGAACAGAAGAGGTTTCCTCATCATCTTGCTTTTGCTGCTTTCTAAGCACAGGCAGAGTTTAGAGTTCACTCGTGGTATCTCCTATCCATGCTGAGACCACCCCCAAGACTGTCGTCCTCTCTTTACCCACTCTGTGGTGATGATCATTCGTTGCCTAAACACTCTAGTTGTGGCACTGGGACGCTTCTCCCCTTCCCTGCACTGTGAAGTGTAGAAAAGCAGAATGGAAAATAAGTCTCCAAGATGTCTCAGTGGTTCTAGAGATGCTTCTATACACTTTCATATGCTTTAAGTCCAAGCCGGTGTTTTTCCACTCAAAACGAACCCACATGCATCAGCCCCAAAGCCCAAATGTTCTTGTGCTCTCTGAGAACAGGCATTGTTTCCCTTTCCTCGTGTTTGTGGCATTGGATATGTCTCATGTTCAGGCAAAGAGAAACAAGCCACCTTCTCCAATACCAGGGCCAGGTATCTGCACCAGACCTACTTCTGCCTAGTCCTGCCTCCATGTTAGTCATCACTGGGCCACCCATAGAAGATCCTGAGATAGTTTTTCAGGTGAGATCTCTATGAGAAGGAGATGCTGAGCCGACTCAACATGGAGCTAGCTATACCCTTAGCAAAGACCTTTTTTCTTGCCTGAAGGGCAAAATGTGCTCTGCTGGTGGTAGAAAGTGCCCTGTGACTTCTTATGAGTTCTAAGGACTCTTCCAGCTACATCGCTCATCTGTGTAAGATGGAGTTTCTCCAGCAGGAGAGGCAGAAGAGAAAGGCTTTGACATTTGAGGAAAACACAGGAAACTGTTAAAATTATGGTTAATGTTCATCCAGAGCATCTGAGGGAGGAGCAAAAATGAATTAGTCTCAGTGGCTCAGCCACAGTGCCAAGATCTGGAACAGGGACCAGCCACACAAAAAGGGAGCAAATTTCAAGTATTTACCCTTGAGAGATACTGATGGCATCTGTCTCCTTAACATTTTGGTCACCTTTGCAGAGCCTATCATATTAATAGGAGATTCATGAATTAAACCAGCCAGGTGGTGTAAAGCATAGGTCACAGAAGCCCTAAGAAAAGCATCAAAAAAATGGCATGTTCACTGAGATAAGAGAAAAAAAGATCAGGGGAGTTTCTCTCCCCTTTGCTCAACAGCATATGCCTTTCAAACTGTTCGTTTAAGTAAGGTGCCATGGACATACAGGAAAATAATGCACAAATATCACTAAGAAAAGTAAAAAACCAATGTGCACACACACGCGTGCATGCAGGCACACCGTCCTTCCCCCTCCAAGATCGCGGGCGTACGCTTTCTCCCGAGCTGGCTCCGAGTGACTCCTGTTTAATTACTCCTCTGGAACCGCTGTAGCAAAGGCTGTGCCAATATTTTTTTTTCATTTGAAACTACATGTGAGAAATGCCCCTTGGCTCAATGTTGACAATTAACGTCTCAGCACTGAAATACATTTTTGTAAGGTTGCTGTATATTTTTATTTAGTGGCCATTCTGAAACGAGGCTTTTCAAACGGCTTTCACCAGGACTCTGCTACCTCACCTTGCTTTTGCATGTTGTGAACCCCAGTATCCCAATAAAACTGGTTCAAGGAATGAACACAGCCTGTTGTTCCCAGTGAGAATATTCTGTATTTCATTTGGAAGAGGGTCTTTTTTAGAGCCCACAACCAGGTGCTTGCAAAGCTCATCAGGATTTGCTGAAGTCCCATGGAACTGAGAGCGTTTTGTCTTTTTAAACCCAACTCTACACTTCACGTAGGTCCCCAGGTAGGGAATAATTTAAAAAAAATGCCTTGTTCTAATCAGGTGCTTTAGTCCCTTTGACTTGCCAGGCTCAGAACTGTGTTGATTCAGGGCCTTGTGGCCGAAACCAAATGCCACTGAAAACAATAGGAAAACTGGGCTTTGGATCAACACACGCACAATGCAAAATACTTTGGTCTGAGGGCTTTTGAGGACATCCAGCATGGTGCCATCAGAGTGCTGGCATCCTGCAGGAGGCCCACAGCTGGCTCGGGGTGTGCCAGCACCCCTCCGCAGCCACCCCACAGACTTGCTCCCTTGTCCCACAGCACATGGAGCTGTGGTGCGAGGCCACAGGTGAGGAACGTCCTCCAGGGCTTTGGTGAGCCGTGCCTCTCCTGAGGAGACATGGATCAGGAGAGGAACCAGCCAGGAGAACATCTAGGGCAGGAGACAAGTCCTACTCTCATTCTCTTCAGGCATTTTCTCTCGGCACCCAATGTGGGGCTCAAAGGGTTTGACATAATGACAGATCTGATTGGAATGTGCTGGATCGAATTTCTAGCTGTTATTGCTGTTTCGCTATTAATCGGCAGGCTTCCGTGCTTGCCATGGGGCTTGCTTGCCTTACTGTGTGTTACAGTCTAGTGCTTGTTAGTGGCTGCCTTTTGCTTTTTCTGCTTGCTATACTGCTGTACTGCTGATCATCTTACTCTGCCATGCCTGGGAACATTT
>VYZW01000221.1:0-26476 GCA_013401315.1 Balaeniceps rex
AGGCCCCACGCTCCCCCCCGGGCGCACGGCCCTTCCCAGGGCCCCGGGGGCCGCTGCCGCGGTGGAAGTGGGGCGCGGGGGTCAGGGGCTTTACTAAGGGGAGTTTCGGAGGGACGGAGGTCTGCCCAAGCGAGGGGTTTTGCCTCGGAAATACGTGTCTGAAAACACGCACTCCCCGCCATCTGCCGCCGAAGTACCCTTGTGATCTGGCCATCTCAACCAGCCAGAGCAACGGCTTTCCCCAGATGTTGATGGCAGAAAGAGATAAAAGGGGAATTAAAATAAATATTTGTCCTTCAGGAATGGAAGTTATTAAATTAACACCTCAAAGTTTGCGCGATCTAATGAGTTTTGTCAAACATTATTTTTTAAAAAGAAAGATCAAAATATGTGAAGTTTTCTCTTTGGCTGGTGCAGTGGTGCATAAGAAAAACCTATTAACATACCTCACCGAGCCACGGTGAGGTCCCCCATTGCTGGACATGTACAACAGAAGGTAAATAGATTATTTTGTTTAACAATGCTGACAGCTCGTATGGAGTAGAATTGGAGAGATCTAAATATTAATAGATTCATTCAAGTGGAGCAAAAGTTACAAATCAGTAGCTGAAGAAAGTTGGCTTCCAGCCCACATTCTATAGGGGCATGAGGGAAGCATGGTAACTGTGCAGTTGCCGGCTACAAAGGGGCAATTTTTGTATATAATTTATTCAGATGAAGTGTGCAGAATGTTTTTATTTGTTCTACTTCTAGCTGTCTCACCTCTGTGTGAACTCCCCAAACCCAGATCTACTCCAAATACTTCTGCTCCCCCTTCTGCACACTTCCCTCCAACGTGTTTGCTTTGGCAACTTTCATGTTCTTGCAAACAATTCTTCCAAAGATATCAATCACTCTTGCACCCAAAGAGAAATACTGTACACTCAATGCGATGACAAAATGAAACATGTTTGAAGCAAACCATGTGTTCCAGTGTGCCAGGGATTATGTTATTTGTTCAAGGAACATGTTCGGAATATTTTGGGCTTCTGTTACTCCTGTGATAGTAAATTTTATTGTCTGCTGTTGGGATTTATTACTTCGGAGACAACCCAAATACCTCTTTACACAGGGAGAGCTTCTAAAGTGGGAAACCTACTCCGCCTCGCGCTGGGGGAATTTATTGGCCCGGGGTATTTTATTTTCTAATCCTGTTTGCCCTACGAGACAGGCAGAAACCGCGGCAAGTGCTCCTGGGCCTGGTGCCGGCAGCGGGGCGGGAGCGCCCTGCCTGCTCCCACACGTGTCCACCCGGCCCCACGCGTGCCCGCCCTGTCCCATGCGTGCCCCGCGGCGGCCGAGGAAGCGGGACCCACGGCGCCTGGCCACGGAGGCCCTCTGCCCGCGGCGGGCAAAGCTGAGGATGGCGGCACCTGCCTGCAGCGCCGGTGCAGAGCCCGTGGAGCCGGCCGGAGGTAGGAGCCCCGGGGGCGGTGGCTGCGGGGAGGCCTGGGAGGGTTGCAGTCGCCCGTGGCTGCTGCGTGGGCCCGCAGCCTCTATGCGCGGCAGGCAGTGATGCCCGCGTGCATTCACGTCCTGATCTTGCGGGTAGGTTGGTTTTGGTTTTTTTCCGCACCGCTTTCCGAACAGCCTTGCTCGCCAGGGAGCGGGGAGTCACGGCAGGACGGTCACCGCGCTAGTGCTCCCACTTGACGTTTCGGTACTGCCGGGCTGTAGCGAAAGCCCAGGGGTGTCTGTGGGTATCCCTGCCACCACTGCCTCTCCACGGGAGCCGGGCTCCCCTCCTCTTCCCTCTGCACTGGCGGCGAGGGACAGCCCAGCACCGGCGCCCCGGCTCCCCTCTGAAACACATCAGCGCTCCCCGCGAACTTCGCAGGGAGCCTCCCGATACTACCGCAGAATTATATTGTTCTCAATGCTGAGCGGCTTCGCCCCCCTTTCCCCTCGCCCTTCCCGTGTGGGCAGCGGTGCCCACGGCTCCCCCGCCCTAGCTTTAGGGATGAGCCGGGCCTCCCTGCACTGCTTCTGTGGAGTCCCCCCGACCCGGCACCCGCTGTGCAGCAGCACGAAGAAGCTGTCGTTGCCGGGTGTTTGTCCCCTCCGTGTGGGTTGGCGTGACGGGGACCTTCCCTGCCCACGCAGCGCCCACCCCTGGCCGCCGCTGCGGCAGTGCCAGCGCAGGCGAGGACTCGGGCCACCTGAAGGCGGATGCGCCTCCCTCATCAGTGGAAAGCCAGCCTGGTATCTTCATGCAACCCTGCCACGCTTCTGGTTTCCGAAAAGACCGGGCTGTCGGAAGTAACAGGTCTGCTGGTCAGACGTCATTAAACTATGGAGACTATGCATGAGCCGGTGCAGGTGCCACCTCATTCTCCTGATTTGGCATTGCTGACCGAAGTGAAAGTGATAGCGCCTCGCTCCAAAAGAAGCAGAGATGCCCGGGAGCAGAGCTGCCGTGTGAGGGATGACCGGGTTTCTGACCAGGAGCACTATTCAAGCAAAGAATACACACCTTTTCCCCAAAATCATTGTTAAACTTCCTCTCGCAGGACTCTCACTTGGCCTGAGGTCAGGCTGTACAGCGATTGCTTCAAACAGAATAACTCTGACTGGATCCTTCAGGGAAAAGAAAATAGGCTGTAGGTCATTAAAGCAATAAAGAGGGTTTTGATGGCTTGAACAGACAGGGTGTCACCCCCCTCCCGGTGCGCCGTGCCCGGCTGGTGGGGACAGAGCGGGCCTGCCCGGGGCGGGAGCAGTGGCATGGCTGAGGGGAGATCTCTTCCCCTCGAGGAGGGCAGGACTGCTTTCTGAGGGTAGGTCAGAGCATTAAACGCCCCAGGTGGAAAAGGGCTTCTCACGCTAATGGACGGTGCTAACCCGGGGTAACACCACCACCACCACCCACTGCCCCCGATGCCCCCCAAGGAAATAACACTTTGTGAAAGTTTTCAACGGGGAAAGTAGAGTGGGGTACAGGTCAGTACTGGAACTTTTTACTTTGTACCCACTTTTCTTTTTCCAGTAAATTCTTGAAATATCTATGTGTGCATGTGTTGGCCCCACAAGTGTAAACTGGGAGAGAAATCATGTTCCAGAATAGTTGACACTTTCCCCCTGCACACCTCAGCTTAAGGACACTCGATGTTCAGTGCCGCTGGGTTTTACCGGTGTGTTAGGCCGCTTTTAGCAGTGAGCTTAAGGCATGAGCCACCGCCCTTCTCAAGAAGATGGAAAATATCTTCCATCGGTACAGGTAAGAGTGAGTGGCAAGGAGAGCCAGCATATAAACTAGCGCACAGTTTAGGTCCCGACCAACTCCTTCATTGTTAATAAAAAAGCATGCTGAGAAAAATACGTGCAAGGCTGTAAAACAAACAAAAACAAACAAACAAACAAAACCCACAGACCAACCAACCAAGCAAAAGGACAAAAAGTTACAGTAAAAAAACTTTTCAGAGGGAAGTAACCTACTACAGATGTCACAAAAGGGCAGGAAACCCGAAAGGAGACTGTTTTGGCGTTGGGCTTGTTCCGTTGGAGGGAGCTAGCACCGCCGGGAAAAGCCCGACCCGGCCAACACATGGGCGTAGCTGCTGCCACTGCCTCCTGCTAGCGAAGAAGAAACAAGGGAAACGGTGCATGTGCTTATTCCTGGAAGGAAGGCTGGGAGCCGGTCCGCCCGGCAGCGGGAAAGCGGGCAGAGGTTTCCCCAGGCAGCTGCAGTTACATCGTGGCTTCTCCTGGCCCTGGCCCCTTCTTTGCGATCTTATTGCCAACGGCGCTTTAAAGAACAGAAGCGAGAGCCCAGGCCTGGAAGAAAGAAAAAGCCTTGCTGGGTGGTGATTGCCCAAAGCGGGGGGTCGTTCCCCGGACCTCCCGGGACGCCCCTGGAGCGGAGCAGCCTGGTGCCGGGCCTCCCCCCTGCCCCAGTTTGTGGCTTTTTCTGATCCTCGACGTGCGGCGCCCGCTTGGCTGCTGTGCTTTAAATACGGTAAGGATGGGGACACCACGGGACTGAGTGGACGTCCTTGTTTTCTGGACATGACGAGGGGATGTATCTGTTCCTGGGACATTCTTCCTCTCGAGCAATGCTCAGCTTCCTTTGGCTCTGAGGAACACATGGTGAAGCACACGGGAAAATGGAAAGAGATGTGCGTGTGACTGCTCATTTCATCTACCAGAGAAACTTCTCCTGAATGACTGAAATGCAGAGCCGAGGCAGAATTAATCTCAACCACATTTGGTTTTATAGTAAATTAATACTGCAGTCTATGTAGTTGAATGGGAAGTCGAAAGCCAACCCAAAACCCTTGTCAAAATAAATACTCATCAGCAAATATTTTGATTATTTAAAAATGCTTTTATAAGTGTCTAGCATTTCAAAAGAAAATAAAAAAAAATGATGAGAGAGGAGCGGAGAGTCAGCCCGAGTGCCACATGCCTCGCAGCTCATCCCTGAGCGAGGGACGAGACGTTGATTAGTCTGCATTGTGTGGGGCTACAGGAATAGGCTCATAAAGTTTTATTTGCTATTATCTCGTTCAGCGGCTTGCACGACACTCCAAGCCTCCAGTTGGTTTTGCGGCTCTGCACCGGGGAGGGCGCAGATTAAAACCGAGGTCCCGAAAACACCTCAGGCTGCCCAAAGCAGTAAAGACGCCCTTGTGTGCGGGGCCATGGGTGATTTGGCTTGCCCACGGAGTGTTGGGGGAGGCTCGGCTGGTGCTGCTACCCCCTGTCCCCGGGGAGAAGAAGCACTAGGGCTGCCCCCGCTTTGGCCCCGGCCGCGCAGGCTGCGGCACCGGCGCTCTCCTTTGTAGGGCTGCTACAAACAGCCCAGAAACTTCTCAGCTTTTCGGTCCACAGGGCTGGAAGACTGAAATGTCCAAAGCTGGCACGGTGCACGAACTGAAACCTTTATAAACTTCTTTCCCTTAAAGTCTTTATTAACTACCCCCAAGGACCATGGCTGCCGCTGCTTCTGCTCTTGCACGGTGGTGGTCTGGCACCTCCACGAAGCACACATGCTAAACAGATTAACATGCTTCGGCTGACCCATATTTCACAAAACGGGGACAGAGTTTCTCCAGCTCCATGTGGAAATTAACCTATATGTAGCAATGGTCAGCTGCAAAGAGGGAGTTCCCAAGCAATCTAAACAGCCTACAGTTCTTTGTTACTTTTGGCCTTTCCCTCCCTTTCTGTGATTAAATATTTATTAAAATAGGAAATAAAAGGGGGGAAAAAAAGGAAAAAAAAAAAGGAAAAAAAAAAGGGAAAAAACATCTTCGTCCCCCTTGGCCCCTCTTCCCCTTTCACTGGGCTTACGCACATACCTGCAAGAGCTTTTTGTGTGCCGGTGCTTTTTTGTTTGTTGTTTTAGAATCGCAGGGCTTCCTTTAGAAAAGGCTAAAATCTCAGTTGCACGGCTTATTAAATGTTCTTGAAGGGCAGGTTAAACTCACGGGTTTGGGAGTGTTATGATTGTCGGAAAGACTCCAGTCGCTGATGTCACCCTTCCCGTCATTTACATTTGAAAGCGCCCTGAGGTAGAGCTGTTTGCAGATAGCCGGGGTCGGAGTTTCCCGCATGCTAATCCCACCACTTTCCCTGTGCCTTGTACATTGCAAGATCGATCCTATGCCCTCACCCCTCGGCTGCAAGCTCCGGTTTTCAGAGGGGGTAAGAACAAACACAAGTAACTGTTGGCTTGTGTCATACGGGGCTGTCATGGTAATAAACACACGGCTTCTCCTCCAGGAATTCCTAATCCTCCCTGTGTGGCTCTAGCCCTGTGGATAATATCATTACAGGACTAAACAAATAAACAGTCTATCCGAATCAAGCACGAGGCACTGGGGACCGCAGTTCCTCTCTGCAAAGATGATACAAGTAAATTTACACTCAGGGCTTGGAAAGGGTCCAGTGGCTATGAATAGCTGCTCAGTTCTACAACACTGGCTCTGGGCTGGGAAATGGTGCTGACCCTCCTGCTCTGTATTTGCTGCAATCAATGTGAGCTATTCAGGGCTGTGTTTTCCTTACTATCCTCTGCTGGGAACATCAAGGACCACTAACACTTTTATGAACCCGAGCTCGGGGAAGACGCTTTTACTACAGAGTTGGAGTATTAAACCCAGTGACATGAATGAGAGGTTAACGTGCTTCTGCCAGCCAGGAGTCGCTGGGCTCTCTCATGCGATTTCCTGTTGTTCTGGCTGCTGCCTCGTATTTGATAAACTCGCTCACGTGCTGGGATGTACAGCCACATTCTTCCCCGTCCTATAAAAAATAATACAAAAATAAAGGCGAATACAGCTGCAATCGAGATCCAACACAACCAAGACATTTTAATAGCACTCTATAAATTCCGGTCTCGAGTTGCAATAAATAACTTGAATGGCATGTTGGGAACATTAGCATTTATATACCCCCCCCCGATAAAAACTACATATACTAAGCTTATCTGTATGAATCTGGCTCCAAGACACAAAAATTCTAAATCCCTGGACATTTAGCACCCTCGCCCCTCGCAAATGCCAATTAATAAATCATATTTCAATGCAGTTGGTTTTCTATGCACTTTTTAAAAGATTCAGTTATCTAAAGTGCTACGCTTTTGGGGAAAGAGATGTTTTATTCCTTCTGAGACAAAGAGAGGAATAAATTGTTGTCTTCTTACCTGTACAGTCTCTTTGCAAGTATTCTTCTGAAATCTGTTTTCTACAACTGCAAATGTTGGGGATGTTTAGCTCAAATGAAACCCTTCCTTTTTTATAAAAACAGCAATAAAAACATCACACCCAAAGNGAATCAAGCACGAGGCACTGGGGACCGCAGTTCCTCTCTGCAAAGATGATACAAGTAAATTTACACTCAGGGCTTGGAAAGGGTCCAGTGGCTATGAATAGCTGCTCAGTTCTACAACACTGGCTCTGGGCTGGGAAATGGTGCTGACCCTCCTGCTCTGTATTTGCTGCAATCAATGTGAGCTATTCAGGGCTGTGTTTTCCTTACTATCCTCTGCTGGGAACATCAAGGACCACTAACACTTTTATGAACCCGAGCTCGGGGAAGACGCTTTTACTACAGAGTTGGAGTATTAAACCCAGTGACATGAATGAGAGGTTAACGTGCTTCTGCCAGCCAGGAGTCGCTGGGCTCTCTCATGCGATTTCCTGTTGTTCTGGCTGCTGCCTCGTATTTGATAAACTCGCTCACGTGCTGGGATGTACAGCCACATTCTTCCCCGTCCTATAAAAAATAATACAAAAATAAAGGCGAATACAGCTGCAATCGAGATCCAACACAACCAAGACATTTTAATAGCACTCTATAAATTCCGGTCTCGAGTTGCAATAAATAACTTGAATGGCATGTTGGGAACATTAGCATTTATATACCCCCCCCCGATAAAAACTACATATACTAAGCTTATCTGTATGAATCTGGCTCCAAGACACAAAAATTCTAAATCCCTGGACATTTAGCACCCTCGCCCCTCGCAAATGCCAATTAATAAATCATATTTCAATGCAGTTGGTTTTCTATGCACTTTTTAAAAGATTCAGTTATCTAAAGTGCTACGCTTTTGGGGAAAGAGATGTTTTATTCCTTCTGAGACAAAGAGAGGAATAAATTGTTGTCTTCTTACCTGTACAGTCTCTTTGCAAGTATTCTTCTGAAATCTGTTTTCTACAACTGCAAATGTTGGGGATGTTTAGCTCAAATGAAACCCTTCCTTTTTTATAAAAACAGCAATAAAAACATCACACCCAAAGTGTGCCCTAAAGCATGGGCTTTTTTTTTCTCTGCAAAGGGGAAAAATCCAACAGATAGCTGATTAATAGAAGTGTGTGTGGGGGAGGGTAGCACTGAAGTGAAAAAATACTCCAGATGAAGCAATACCGGCTTACTGTAGATAGATGAAGTTATGAATTTTCTGAACCATGCCAGGCAGGAAGGCCTCTTACACAGTCCATATGAGTTTTGAGAGCAGAAAAGTCCTGGATCTAATTTTGATTAGGCAGTTTGACAAAGATCTTGCCAAATTAAATATACTGGTTGCTAATCCTACAATCACTTAACTAACTCAGTTTGGTGTCAAAGAATAAGAGGGACTTTCCTCCTGATATGCTTTGGCCACTTCAGGCCTACCAGCTCTTGGTACCCCCCCAGAAGACGAGGAGCATTTGGAGGTGAGCTATGGTGCTGGTGCACGTCCTGGAGCCTCATGGCAGTTAGAGAGTTACATTGCTTGTTCCCCAGAGCAGCCGCGCAGAACCCGCCAGATGCACCCTGGTTTTATTTACCAGGGCTTTTTTGTTTGTTTAGTTTTCATGGTGCTGTGCCAGTGGGTAAAAGAGTATGCATTTTTAATTAAGTCAGATTTCTTTGCCGTATCTGAAGGCTCAATTATAGCTGGAATGAATACCGGGCTCAGAGATGGAGCAGCTCCAGACGCTCCTGTATCAGCGGGTTATTGTGAACAGCAGCCTTGAACAGGACTAAGAGCAGTGACTGAAGGAACTGGACAGTCTTTGGGAAGCTGGACCCTTGGCTTTGCTCGTGTGAAATTCCTGCAAGTTTTTATTGTTGTTCTGTTGTAGGACCTTATCAATGAATAAATAATAACACAATAACTCATACAGAGCTGTGCTCTTTCAGATTTTTTTGTTGACATTATCTTAGTGCTGCAAAAGTATTCTGTGCAGGAACTTCATATCCTCTCTGGCTACGGCCTTCTTGGGAGGTGCTTTCAGGAGTGTACTGCTCTGGACATGGTTTATGTGCTTGCCTTCTTGCTGGTGCCCACCAAAGTTCCGTGAACAACCAGCCAACTTGGGTGACTGCTGACTGCACTGAAAGTGCCTGGTGCTAAGCCTTGCATCCCAAAGTGGAGAGGGAAGGAGCTCCTAGGGCTTCTGTGCTGCAGCCTGTTCTGTAGATGCGGCACTTTGGGACATGGTTTAGTAGGCATGGTGGTGTTGGGTTGATGGTTGGACTACGTGATCTTAGAGGTCTTTTCCAACCTTAATGATTCTATGATTCTATGATTCTATGACTTGCTTGGTGGAGCAAGGAGGAGCCACTCAGCCCCTCTACCAGCTTCTACCCCAATGAACTGACATTTCCCACTTCTTTCTTACCTGCCAGCCAAGGCCTGTCTTGCTCCTTACTTTGATTTTGTTCCTGCCTAAAGCAGGCTTGGCCACTGAAGCAGAAGATGTCCCCCCTGTAACTATGGTGTGTAGTGGTCCATGGAATGTGGATTGGTCCTGCTTTGGAGCACAGGTTCCAGGCATTTGCTGGCAGTGGTAGTGACAGAGCAGGGAAGGGAGGAAGGGCAACACCTACCTGCCTTTCCACCTAGTGGGATTCAGACTCAAAAGCCCTTTTCCTCGCCACACAACCATGCTGAACCTGCAAAAAATGACCTTCTGATAAGCTACCTGGCAACCCCATCTCTTGTTAGTGCAGTGACGGACAGAAACATCCTGGAGCACAGCTGAGCTGGGGAGAGGGCACAACTCATTTTCCTGGAAACTTCTGAAGATCGGACTAAAATTTGTGTTTTATTGTCCAGGGACATAACTAGTCTATTAAAACCAAGGGGTTAGCAGTTCAGTCCCCAGGGGAGGAGACCTCAAAGAAGAAATCAGATTTATTCCCTTAATAAGGTGAGTTTAGAGTACAGGGATATTTTCTTAGCATGGTTCCTCACAGCCATGAAATCACATGGGTGGTTTTAAGATCTGCTCTGCCCTCCCCAAGCTGTGCAGGTTCCTAATGTTAGTCCTAATGTTAGGGCTTCTTACTGGGGAGCTTCTTAGCATGGGAAAGGTATCACTGCAGAGGAAAGCCTGCAGCTCTCCATCCACCAAGCGCAATGCAGGGGGACAACAGTCAAAGAAGCAAAGTTGCTGAAGAGTTACTGGCTCCCACTGCCCTTTTCCATTAATAAAACGCACCATGGCGCTATTGGCTCTGGCCTCCTTTCCATTGTCATAAAGCGGGAATCAAAGAACGTGACTGCTTTTATTGGCAAAACTTTCGCTCCATCAGTGACGTCAAAATGCAGGAGGCGGCTGAGGGTTCACCAGCAGCTCAGCACAGAGCAGGCTTTCTGGGTGAAAGGAGCCTTCTGTCAATGCCCCTCCTGAGACACTTAGGTTTAAGGAAATGTTTGTACTGCTCTAGAAAAAGAGCTGGCCGGGTGTTTTTCTTTTGTGCTTAGGCACTCTGAAAGGAATTCCTATGGGCACAATTATCTCACATATGGCGACTCAGAAACAAAACAAAAAAAAAAGACCAAAGGGAAAAAAAGGAGAGAGAAGCAGAAAAAAAATCAAAGGTCACTTGGATGCTTTGGCCGAGTACAGGAAAGGGGAAAATCCACCTTGGAGGATACAACTTACTCGAGGAGAGTTGGAAACCCATGATCAAAGCAACAGGAAACTGAGAACAAGCAGTGGCCCAGTTAAAACCATTAAAACAAATCCCAGTCTCTGCAAACTGTAGGAACAGGGCGTCAGTGCTGCAAATGAAATGGAAAGCGTATGTGTGTGTATGTGGTGAACTTCACAGGACCATACCTTTTGTACCCAACAGCTTGTCTGGAACAAAACATAGGAATTCAATGGGCAAAGAGGTTGCTAAAGGGCAGCCAGCCTTGCCTTATCGGCTCTACTACTTGTGCTGTTCACTGCCAGCTCCTTCACAGGATCCTACCTTGATCTGCACGAAATAGCACTTAGTCCTTGCAGCATCTCTCTGGCAAAGGTTAGAGCAAATTAAACCTTATGCACAACAGGGAAAATGAGGCTTTACCCCCAGCCAAACAGTCAGTCACAGGCGAGAAGATAATCTACTGACTTTGCTCAGCCTCCTCTGACAGGAGACAAAGCAGAATCAAGGAGAGATGTTACTTCATGACAGATTACCTGTGCAGGGCAGTGGTACTAACTTGAATCCAGTAGCCAGCAGGGACTAGTTCTTTTTCCCATGAAGAAGCTGTTACCTCTCTTTAAAATTCAAAGATCCCCCAGTGTCTGGAAAATCTAAAACTTTTTTCAAAACTATTTTTTAACCTTGATTTAAAAACCCATTGTAATTTTGTGATTAAGTAATTGTATATTTGATCATAACTTGATTGATTAGATGCTCTCACTAATATTTGTGTTCATTCTTGGAGGAAGGCATGACTACTTCACAACATCTAGCTTGTCATATGAATGCAAGCCTCTTCCTGCACTTGAATTCAAATTTGCTTTGTGTCCAAAGTGTTTCAATCCCTGCCCACATTTAAGCATCTGTGCAAACCCCAGGACTGGGAAAGATGGGAGGAAACCCTGAACTTCCACAGCCTGTCAGTGCTGGCCACCATATCTCTTCCTCCATATGGGCAACACCATCAGGCTTTTTCCTAGAGGACATTGTGTGCCACAACGCACTGTGAGGCTGGTATCAACACATGCATGGGTCAGGGACCATGTCTGAGCCTGTTTCCTGAGCTGTGTTTACAGAATGGGTATGGATGAATTAGAGCATCAGCGGATGCATAATGTTCTGCCAGGGTATTTGGCCTCAGTGGGATCACACCAAGAATGTGGTGGTGTAAGACCAGCAGCGGGAAATCACTGTGTATCATAAGCCTTCCTCGGCATTAACACTGCAAAGGATGTTGCAGCATGTTTGAGTTCCTGCTCAGAGCAGTAGGGAATGGATCGGACCACCAGCTTCTAAAGCTTCCAACAGAGCTTATTAGATTTGATTGGTGGGGTATCTAGCACCTGGTAGATTATCAGTTTCTCTGGCATGTTTTCCCCCTGAGTGGCAGCAAGGGCAAATCAATAGATTCGGTAGATACTTAGGCTGTCTGCATTTTTTTTCTTAAATTGTTTATTTTGTTCTTTTCATTATAAGTAACAGAAAATCATGGTTATTTTTATTTGGAGAAAGTATGAAACAAAGTGTGTGACTCACTCGCTACGTCATACGTGTTACCCTCCCAGCCCCCCTCCAAAAAATCCCCCTAACTTGTGCTCTCTAAAAACTTGATCAAGGGGCCAAATGATGACATGGAACATATGTTTGTACAGGCTCCCGCACTTCCTTAGGACCCCCCACCTTCAGGGTCACAGTCCAGGGATGTTGTTCCACTGCTATATGTACCAGAACAGAGTGATGAGCCCAGCCTCCTTCCCCTGCATGCCAGCTACCGCAGCCAGGCGAGCAAAGCTGCAGAGACAAGCAAAGCTGCGCTACCCTCAAGTTCCCAGGAGATATGGCGTGCAGCATAACAGTGCGCTGCTTGGGCTCTCAGATGGGATAATGGCAGTAATCATTCATAATTCTTGGTCACCTATACCATCACAAAGCCCTGGGAAAATATTTTCATTAGGTCCAGTTTAGCTATGCCAAACTCCCTGTCACAAGGCCAAAAATCATCTTTGCTGTAACTACACTGACTTTGGGATGCGTGTGGTCAAACCCCAGTCATTGGGCTCAAAGCTGAGATAAAACCATATAGCATACTTATCTTTATGTAGCTTTCTTTTGTCTGACAGTGGTGGTGGTCTTGCTTTGTTTTGATCTATTTTAGGAGTGTGAGTATCTTGTATCTCTGATCTCCTTAGCAAAGACCAGTGAAGACATATTTATTATTATTTTTGGTAATAATTACCTGATTATTTTTATTTCAATCAATTAGTTTCTTATCTGAGGAAAAAACTTCTGTGAGGAATTAAACTGCATATTAGGAGTACAAATAATGAAGGTTGTGTGAAGAAAAGTCTATGGAATGATTAGTCTTCACTAAAGAGCTCCAATATGAAATACAGGGGTTCGCGTTAGAGCCTCTCTGTTATGATCACTAAATCTGTGTACAGCTGCTGGGGAGGCATTGGCTATGATAGATGTATACAGATGCAATGGAAAGCAGAATTTGCCTAATACCTCTGTAGCTTTGATCCTGTTATAAATAAAAATTCCTTGGCTTTCAAGAGCAGTCTCCCAGAAATCATGAGTTGCATCCTGCATGTAACTTCTGCGCATGTGTAGGAAAGTTGTACTGTTTGTTTTTCTGGCACAGAACTCACTTTAAAATGAGATTACTTAATTGAAGAAAACATTTCCTGACATGTTGCAAATCAACATTTGAACCAAATCTTCTCCTTTTGCTTAAGGAGAGGATGAGTGCACTCTAGCCTGTTTAATCCGTGTGGAGCTCAATGAATTCATTTTAACCACTGAGGCATTTGATTGGTAAAACATAATGTAGCACAGTGTGAAGCAGCTTGCCATCAGTTAAACAGTTTTGCTCAGTCAGATTGCTTTGATAATTATTTGTCTTGCGGGGGGTCTTTGATAATTCCTTCAGACAGGCTCTAGCTCCACAGACAGATTGACAGACTAATATAGACAAGGAGACCAGTTCAGACAGCACAGTTTTTTATATCTTATAATATATTTTACATTATCAACCTATAGTCGATTGTTACCAAGTATATTGTCATTTGGGTATACTCTATTTGTGTTTATGCCAACTTCAAGTGTTTTCTAAGTATATCTATATACATATAAATATAAATATAAATATAAATATGTGTGTGTGTATGAACACTTATTTACTAGAACCTTTTGGTAATAACATTTATAAATTTGGAATTGTATTGGGTCATCTTCCAGACAACAGGAGATATCAAAAGGAGCCCAATTTACTGAGATCAGAAGTCTAAACTGTATTAGTGCTACTAGTGCTAGAATTTATTTTCTCCGGAGTCACTGCCAGTGAGTTAGCTATCTTCCATTTTGAATTGTAGAGCAACAGAAATATGTCAAAATTTGGAACATGTCTGGAGATAGGAGGTGATGGAAACTGGGTCACCAAAGGGGATCTCAGGGTCCTGAGTCCCAAAAGCATCCCTTGCACAGGGTAATACCCCATCCTTTCCCTGGGCACTCTTTCTACTCTCCTTTTTCTGCTCCGTGTTCCCATTTTCCTGAAGGTCATCCTGAGGCATCCTGGTGTCTGAATGACCTTCCTGGTTGGGGGGACATTTTTGTTTCAGGCTTGTCTTTTTTAACTGGTCATAAGATGGGGTCCCCAAAAAGTCACCTCTACCATTTTGTTTGTTATTGACTCAGTTTTGAAATCTCACCCTTTCTGCTTCCCCCCAAGGCAGATGGCAACAGCCACACAGATTTCAATGAAGGATCCTGATTGCCTGATTACAATCTTTCCACTACTCTGCCATGCCTGCATCAAAAAACTACTGCTGATATGCATTATAATTTCAGCACACACCTTGTATTTTCTTCTACTAACTGTGAAACAGAGGTGTCAATAGTTTTCACAGTATAGTATCTCTTGTTAGTGACAATAACCTGATTTTGTGAGGGCTTAATAAAGGGTTATGTACAGATTGCTCTTATGCCTGCAGAAGAGTCTACTCAGCATTATTAAGCATCTCCACCCATTTTATATGCAGATGCTTTGCAAAGGTGGAGTCCAGAAGTCAGCTACAGAAGGCAAGGTACACTGGACATCAGAACAGGTTGCTAATAGTGGCAGTTTCCATTGCTTAGGCTACCTAATCAGTGCAGGACACCTATAACCAGATTTAGTCATCCATACAAGTTATTTCATATTTAATTTCTAATATATGTTTAGTTAGGGCTGTATGAAACATAAAGGGTCTTTCAGCTTTTGCCACAAAGGGTTGGTTTTCAGTTATCTATATTCAGAAGTGAATATTGACTTTACCTGATGGTATTTATACTGTTTATTTTCTTACAGAGATGTTCTTCCTATCACCTTTTGTGCACATGGGCACTTTTATGCACACACATATACACATGCATGCACACAAATCATTCAGACTTTAGCCAGATGTATGAAGCTATGGGCTGAAGAAAGTATTTTGTTGGAATTCTGAGCAAACTGAGAAAGGAGAAAGGATGTTTTGTATTGAAATTCCTTTGATCTCTTCATATGGCACCACTAGTAAAAAAATATAATTCCTATGCATTAAGTGAATAAAATGGGTTCAGAAATATTCTGATATTCTAGGTGCAAGAGGGAAGAAGTAATGAAGTTACAAATGTTGTCCACAGTACAAAGTGGTAGAGGTTTTGTATTCAACTGTACATTTTTTTCCTTTCTAAACTTTACACTAGATGATTAATTTCCTTAAGCATACTTTATGTTGATAATTCCATACCATTTCTGCAGCTTAAGCTTAGAGTTTACTGACAGAAACATTAAAATGTTTTACTGTGTGAACTCACTGAATATAGTACTTGCTTTACCTGTGCACAGAACATGATTTATACATTTTCCTCATCCAAACTCTCTAAATCATGTCTATTGCACACTAAACCACCTCCAACTCTCAGTAAATTAGTTTACTAAAATGTCTTTAGCTCTCTTACTGCATGAAAAATAATTCACTTTGAACTGGCTAATATCTCTATAAGTACTTTATAATTGACTAAATCTACAACATGAAATAATCATTCTTAGGCTATATTAGGAGGCTATAATGAAAAAAAATCTGCCCAGTCCAGATTTGTTATACAGATATAAAAAGAAGCCTAATTAAAACATGTTGTGGGTTGGTTTGGGGTTTTTTTAGTCTCCTGTAACTGCAAGAAATATAATCACTTTTGGCTTAAAATCTGCTGAAATGCTTCAGCCCATCTTCAGGAATCTACACTTACGCTCGTTAACACAAGATCTGCTAAAGAGTGTCATAATTGTAACTTTTTCTTTGGAGAACTGAGAATCTGATGTTTCAGAGAAAGTTAAAAACTTCTGTGAGACTTTCTTTAGTTGAATAATTCTTTAAATAAAGAAGCTGGGTTTTGCCCCAAATTATGTACAGATAATCTGGTCACAGGGATTTTTTAAATTTCCAGAGCAAAGTATAATGTCACTCAGGTAACAAGCTGAAAACCAGGTAGACCAAGGACTCTTTCACAGAAGGTATAATTCAGTGGCAAATGTGTGGCAGGAACAAAGCCCCAGTAAGTGGCTCCAAAGACCCAGCAAGATGGGGACGGTTCTAGAGAGGATTGTTCATGTTGACTCAGATGCCACCTCTGGCTCAGGAGATCCCCAGGATGCTGGTTACCAGAAGATAAAGGATGCCAGAGGAGGATCACTTTATCCTTGCCCTGCTTTTCGTACTCCCCTCCTGGGTGTTTTCCCCCAGCCAGAAGCAGAGAGAGACTCCTCTCTCAGCCATAAAAACCTGTGGGCTCATGCAGTATTGCATTTCATACTCATATATCTAAATAGAATAAAGTTCTGGACATTTTCCCTCCCTATCATAGATGTGTAACTTTTCTGTGGTAACTAGAGCACTAATTTACAAAGAAAAGTTGGTTTAGGAGAGTACGTATTTGTAGCTGTTTCTAATGCAGTATATGTTCAATACTTCTCTGTATGCTTTCTTGCAATTTATTTTTCTTTGTTTCTTAATCTGCTGCTTTGGTATTGGCTAATTCGATTCCTCTGTATATCTCTCATGCCTGCCTTGTTGAATTTCCCATTCTCCCTATGCCAGGCCTTACTTTGTGGTATTTAGCCATCCCGCATTCACTGGTGGCTCCACTCCCAAAAGCTGGCTTCACTCCTGCTTATTAACAATCCCCAAGAGACTGTGAAGCTGGATTCTGTAGAGCTCCAAATTTATCTCTGCAACGATGACAGCCAGAAACACAAAAGACAGCAAGAACTGCATGTTCCACTAGCTCCACACCAGCTCCTAGCAAGTGGCTGGGAGTCACATGCTTGGAAATTGTTGCACTGTTGCTTGATGTCGTGGTCTAGTCATCAGACCACAAGGAAAAAGAACAAGTATGTCAAGTACAATCCTTGTTCTTCTACCTCTGCTGACTTTGTAATATGGGCACAGCATTTGTCTTGTTCTCTCTGGTTATTTTGGAGAGTCATTAGTTAATTAGGAACTGAAAAATACTAAATGGTAATATAACCCTTTCACATTTGAGACTTAAGATGCTTCTGCCAATAAAGACACTTTCAGTTCCCAGCTGTGCCAAGAGCAAAATAATACAATACCATTGAGAGTCCTCTAGTTACAGAGGTAGTTCTTCTCAGTTTTCATGTGGCACATATTTTTATAGGTTTAAGAGATATCAGTAATTTTAAAATGCATTCCTTACTTGTAGTTTGATGGCAAAAACACATGAGCAAATTAATCAAACCCAACCATTCACTGCAATGTGTTGACTAGCAAAGCACAAACCCAATACACAAACCCGTATAGATCCCATGCAGTCAATCAATTATTGTTTCTCAGAGTTATGATGGTATAAGCAGCAGTAGAAAATGTTTTTTAAAATGGTTTTCTCTTCTTGTAAAATATCATAACTCCATCTATCTCCCTATCCACGCTTTTGCAAGGCAGTCCTTTTTGTTTTTCAGAGCTTTACTGAATGAAGAGTTATGCTTGCTTATTCCATTTTACCTCCATGTTATTTGTATTTTTTTCCTTTCCAGATTTGACACGCAGAAGAGGACTGAATATTCCAGCAGCAGCTGTTGGCTTTCTGCAGTGTCCCGAGACCTCTCAAACCTCTAAACTGGGGTTTAGAGCTTTCATCCTTTTTCTGGACACAGGCCAATGTTTGCAAAAATACTACAGGGCTTAATTTCTACCCAAAGTGTGATGCAATTACACCTTTTATCTGAAGTTTTTTGTTATTCCTCCCTCTTTTCTTTCCCTGTCTGTAACCTTTCATCCTAATCTGCTGGCTACAATTTTTAGGGCAACAGTGGTGATACCATCCAGCTGGCTAGTGCTTTCTCTTCTAGCAGGCAAAATGGATTTCAGTGTCTCCAACCTCTTTTGTGTTTCAAAGCTTGAGTTACAAGTCCAATTTCAGTGACTGCAAGAGTGATCAAGCTAAGTTTTGGGGATCTTTGTTTGTACTTCAGTAATGCTTTGCATAAGGTTCTTGCTATACAAAGCACTAGCTGCAGGGAAAATAACAGACTTCACAACATTAGTGAAACAAAAAGACACTTGTCTGGTTGTTTAGATGAGCATATGTAAAAGTTCAGAAACAACAACAAACTACACCTGTGGCAACATGCTACAGAGCAGATGGGTACCCCAGTTGCCGTATTAGAGGCAATGGCACATGTTACCGCTAAATGTCTGGGATCTCAAGACAAAGGTCCCTTTCTGACTTTGGCAGGTTCTTCCGTTTCTCATGCTGTTGATGAAAGACCTGTCTATTACAGCATGACATAGCTGAAGCAAACACATGGTTTGCACCAATGTATGTACAAGCTGCATAATTTAGAGATGTCCGCTTCTTGTTAGATAGGCTCTGTTTGATTTTCAAAGTAAACAGAAGGGAAAAATAACACTCCTTTAGAGTTACACCTAAGAGGGAGGTCTAGTACATCACCGTCTGACCAAAGTAAGCAGTTATGCTAGTGCTGCTACAGCCACTGACCAAATTTAGTCCTGCTAAGTTAAACGACCTTGTCAAATACCCACTCCTGTAAGCAGCTTGTCTATGTGACTCAGTAATGAGATTGGAGACCTTGGTGCCCAGTAGAAAACTCCCAGTTCACTGGGATGTGGGCATTGCCTTATCAGAGGTTTGTCTTTATGGCTTTCTCATTTTAACTCAAGCTATAAACATGATAATCATTAACGTTTCTCTGCTCAGAATACACTGACAGTCTTGTTTGTGCATTGTGTATTTGTGTAAGTCCAAGATGTTAATGAGTAATTTCAGGTCTGTAACCAGGGCTGGTTACTAGTGAGTACAGAGAAGGTGAGCAGAGAAGGTAGGGATTTTTTTTTCATGTTTATGAAATACAAATTTCTAACAACTCCCTTCAGTTGTTCTCTCTCATTAAGTCATTAAAAAAAAGGGAAAGAAAAGCCCTTTGTAAACCAGAGAAAGAGGACCCCCTCTCTCTCTTGCTTTGTATTTCTTATCGATTCTTACTCCAACAGCTTCACTTCCAGCCTCCTTTTTTGTGTTAGACTGGCCAGCAGTTTGTGAAATCATGACATGAGGCAGCTTGCTCAGAATTTTCTGATATCCATCATCAGTTGGCTAGGGAGTGGGTTAAAAAAAAAGCCAGGCAAACCAGAGGTCTAAGCCTCAGACCAAGAGGAGTGAATGAAGCTGGAGTCCCCTGCTTGGGATGGGAGGAGTATTTGCTGCAGGTGTTGTAACTGGGCAATGCAGCCCTGCTCTCCATCTGGTGAGAGGATCTGCTCTGAACCACTGCATGACAGTATGTTGACCTGCCACTGGGGTGCTGGCCTTGTCACCACAGTTAACTGGGGAGGCTGGGGGAAAAAAGGGAAAACACTATGTTTATGCATTCACATGCACCTTTAACTTGGCTTTGAAGTGTAGCTTTGGCTTCAGATATGCCTTGAGAGCCACTGATGTGTAGGAGGCATAAATCTAGTTCCAGAGCCGCATGATTTGAAATAAAATTAATACAATGGTGGTAACCTCCAAGTCCTTTAGCTTTAGTGCCAAATAACACTTGTAACTGAATACAAAAGCAGAGAATGGTACAGAAGAGATTCACATAGGCTGCTGTGCCTAAGCCATGTTCAAAATGGTTGCTTGGGCTTTCTTCCCAAAGACACCCATAGGCCATTCAGGAGGCCAGTGCAGCTGAAAGCTGAGACTACCTGTGCAGGAGAGGGAGAAAGAGGGAGCCTGAACTGAGAGGTGCTTGTCCCCTCTTTCCTTCCATAGGAGTGCTGACTGTGTTGCTTATGAATAGCAGCTCAGCCTTGGCCCAGTCTAGAAAAAAGTTAATGAAAAGATAACTTAGTCAGATGTGAACGTGAACTTGATTTTCAGAAGTTACTTGGGATATGAGGTATGAAAATAAAATGAAAAGAACAGAAGAGCTGTGGTGTTAGAGGCAGGAAGATGCATTTAGCTGTTTCACTGCCTATGAGGAGGGATCTGCCATAGCTTGTCTTTCCTAGCGTATCTGCTACACTTGAAATGAGTTAGGCCCCAACCCAATCTGTCTGGTGCACTTGGGATAAAGTAATGAGAACATAAAATACAAGGTTTACCCAGTCAGACCGAAGTCCGTATAGTTTCATATCTTACAACAGATGCTAAGGGAAGGATAGGAGAACAAGGCAATATTCCCATGTGAAGCTCCTGCCACTGGGTTATCTGTGGTGGGCCTAATGTGAGCCAGACTGATCTGTGAGGCACTCAGCTAGGTAGCTCACCTCCCAGGCTGCATTGATCACAGCTTGTCCTGTGTTCAAAGGGTCCTGTCTCTATGGTCTTTACAAGCAATCCAACCAGCCTGAGGTTTTGTAATTGCTCTAGACCTTTCCTAACTCCAGTGCTGTGGGTCCCTTGGTCACTGGGAGCCTCAGCATGCTGTTGAGGAGACTGTGCTGGTCCCTGAGTTGTCTGGCCCCTGCAGGTTGCCCACATTTACATGAGCCCAAGCTCCTGGTTTTATAAAGCCCACCTGTTGGGCTTCACACACTGCTCTTTCTGGCTTCAATCATGTTTTAATTCATTTAATGAATGTGTTTCAGTGACAGGGTTAATAAGTAATCAGGTAATTAGGCGCTGTCTCACCATATGTTCAAGGGGCAGAGTTAAGGTTGTGTGACCACTTCACAATTTGGAGTCCTAGGGTTAGAAACATTCTTTTAGCATGACTACGCTATTCCTTACTGCTGCGTCCTTTCTCTTATTTACTGTATGAGACACCACAGGGTCCATTGTCTCTAATACTAAAAAAGCTGGAAAAAGGAAGCTTCATCATAACATTTTTCCCTTCCTTTTTCTGAACTGCTTTCCCAAAACTACCATTGTAAGAATGGAATTTGTTTCTTGTGGGATTCCAATAGCAAGCGGATGCACAGTGAGGAAGGCATGGAAAAAACCCCGCCTCCAACACAACCATCTTCAGCTGTTCAGTGTTTTGCTCAATATGGCTTCAACAGCATCTGAAGAGCCAACACAAATGAGAAAACCCCTGCACAAGAGCTAATAATCCTACATATGACTTTTGACTGAACTTGTCTGACTAATGTGCTTTAAAGCAAAACCCTGTGCTTACCAAATCCAACTTGGAATAGTTTCTTTGGCTTGTAGTTCCCTGGCATTCAAGCACTGCTGCTTAAATATCACAATAAAGAACTTGAGCAATTCTAACTTGCAGCAGTTCCAGGCTTCCAATGACAACACTGTTTTGCATTGATTATTTTTCTGAAAGACTGTTTCTCTAGGATATATTGAGGCCAAAAGCTTCTATGGATTCGATCAGCACAGCATCACTGAATGCAGTGGTGCAGAGCTAGTTTGCCTCAGCTGATAATCTGGCACATTTGTATTCCTGCCTACTTTTTATGGGATTAAAGCAAATCTAGCTGCTCAGGTTATGTAGATGCCAAGCCAGTCAACCATGCCAGTCTAGGTCTGTCGTGGTTTAGCCCCAGTCGGCAACTAAGCACCACGCAGCCGCTCGCTCACCCTCCCCCTCCCCAGTGGGATGGGGGAGAGAATCGGAAGGGCAAGAGTAAGAAAACCCACGGGTTGAGATAAGAACAGTTTAATAATTGAAATAAAAAAAAAAAAAATAAAATAATAATAATAATAACAACAACAACAACAATAGTAATTGTAATGAAAAGGAGAATGAGAGAGACAAACAAAACCCAGGGAAAAGAAAACAAGTGATGCAACCGCTCACCACCCGCCGACCGACACACAGCCAGTCCCCGAGCAGCGATTGCTCCCCCCGGCCAACTCCCCGCAGTTTATATACTGAGCATGACGTCATATGGTATGGAATAGCCCCTTGGTCAGTTTGGATCAACTATCCTGGCTGTTCCCCCTCCCAGTTCCCTGTGCACCTGGCAGAGCATGGGAAGCTGAAAAAGAAAGTCCTTGGCTGGTGTAAGCACTACTTAGCAACAACCAAAACATCAGTGTGTTATCAGCATTCTTCTTACACTAAATCCAAAACACAGCACTATGCTAGCTACTAGGAAGAAAATTAACTCTCTCCCAGCTGAAACCAGGACAAGGTCCTAAGGAACTAATAAGGGGTAGCTTCAGAACCGCTGTGCAGAGTGGTCAAGGGCACAAGGTGAGGGATAAAATACCCACTAAGTGAGAAAATACAATATAATAGACAGTTCTTCAGCAACTTCGAGTATGAGCTTTTGTCATTAGAAATATATTTGTCTTTTAAAAGCTCCGCCTGTAACTTTCTAAGTCAAGATTGGCATCCTATTGTATATGTGACTAGTCTAAAATTCAACTGCACAGAAAGAAGTGTTTGATAAGGGTAACAGGCCTGTCTTGTGAATGACATCATCAGTGGGAGCAAGGGCTTTGGCTTCAAATGAAGAAAAAGTCAGTCTTCCACCAGGCATTTTACAAGATAGACCTGGTTGTGTTTTTTGGTTTGTTTTTTTTTACTCCTCTGGCAACTCTTGCTGTAACTGTTTAAGGAGTTACAGCTCCCAGCTGCTCACTCTGTTCTGGTGCTGGATGTTATGGCCGCTCTGGAAGAGCCAACAAAACTGAGCATGTGCCCACCCCTTGGCAGGTCCCCTACAAAGCCCAGCATTTAATTAATGACAGCAATAATGACTTGGTAGAAAGCATGGGAATATGTTAATGACATTTGTTATCAACACAGAAGAAGGAGGTATGGTGCTGAACCAGAACATGTGACAAGAAAACCAGAATTACTTTGGGTTTGAAGTAATAGAAATAGGATAACAGTCATTAGTGCAAATTGCAAGATCATGTGTTTACTGCTAAGTAACAGGGCTTTTGCGACAAAATTTAAGCTTGTCAGTTGAAAATAACAGGACTAGAAAATAGATACGGGCATCATATAGCAACGAATAAGTCAAGTGTGGTTATAGTATATGTCAAAAGAGGCATTTCCACTAGATAAAAAAGAACTGATGCTAATCTCTCGGGTACCAGTGAGGCCCCTGAAATAAAATGTACATTTCTGGGCACCTGTGTTTCAGGAAGAATTCAAACAGGAAGAGAGGCCAAGAAGGGCTGACTGGGAGTGCATTTAAGGGAACAGAGAACTTATCTTGCAAGAGAAAACTAGAATCATTCAACTTGCTTAGCCCAGCAAAACAAAGGCTGAGAGATGATCCGCTTGCTGCTCAAGCAACCACAAGGGCTGGCGTATAAGAAGGAAAAAATAGCTTAATGACAGCTTAATGGTATTCTTTTCACAAGGACACAAGTGTCTGAAACAGCTAGGAGAAAGGCTAGGCTGGGAACTGGACGAGGTTTCCTCAGATTCAGAGGGGTGTGGTGCTGTGACGGGCTCCTGGCTGGAACAGGAGGGCGGGACCATCCCGGCTTTTGGGGGAAGCTTGCTCAGATCAAGAGAAGGATGACCTGAGGTGCACCCCAAGACAGTCAGGGGTAGTCTGAGGAGTTTTTTCTGTACTCCTAAATCTTTTTGTTCCTGCCAGCTGATGCCAACTGTTCACCTCCACACATAGGGAGCAGCACTGGGGAAGAATATTTCTTAGACAGGCTCAATCTCTCTGGTTCTTCCTGTGTGGCCTTGAACTGCTCTCTATTTAGGGCATGTGGTGGAGCACCACAATCTAACCCAGGGCCTGTAAATGGTTTGCGAGAGGTTCCATGAGAAAATACTGTGCTTAAAATGTGAAATGTGTTTCAAATTTTGGATGGGCACAGAGGTCATGTGACAACTGCTCTGCTTCCCAATTGGAAGAACATACCTCCTAGAATTGAGTTTCTTTGAAAATACTCATATTTAGGGCTCCAACATTCATATTCTGAGATATTCTGACCTATATTCTTCAAATTTGCTGCTTCCACAAATATTCCTGCTAGCAAATTCATTCTCTACTCTTGAGCCAAAAGGGTGTGAATGCAGCATGAAGTAAAACCATTTTTTGTTCAAATTAATAGTCCTAGAAAAATTTTCAAGGAATACACTTAGGTCCTGGAGGGACACGGGAAACAGAGTGCTAGACAATCAGGAAGAGCAAGAAGAAGAACAGAGAGAGACAAATTGCATGAGAGAGCCTGAGGCATGTCTGAGGCGGGCTTTAAAAACAACAAGGACAAATTTGAATTGAATAGGGAACCAGGCAGGCTGCCTGAGGATAACACGAATGTTGATCCCTGACACTTGTGAAGCAAAGAGTCCTGTGCATCCAGGAGAGGCCACACACAAGAAAATTCAACAGTTGAACTTAGAAGAGCCAAGACATTTCCAAGGTAGAAGCTCAGGCTGTGGAGCAGAAGGGTGAGGTCCACAGCTGGTGAGAAATAGAGACAGAAGATATTGAAGAAGAAGGATTAAGAATGAGGAAATATGCCGCTACAGCAGTCAGGCGTAAAACACAGGTAGGAGCTAAGCGAGATGGGGAAGAGCAAAGCTGCTCAAAATTTCAAAGTCAAACTGGAAAGATGGCAGGGTTGTGTGGTTTCAGATTGAAAGCATGCAAAACCACTCGCACAGGATGTGTATCATTGAAGGGTTGAAGCAGGAAGCTTTTCAACTGTGAACTGGGTTTCGGGTTTTTGATCAAACCACAGGCCAAGAAAAAAGTTTTGAGAGCCGGGGTGGGAAGCTAGGTTTCATTGAGAAATTTTCTCTTGCCTGTAAATGATGTAAGGGAGTGGTAAACTGTGCTGTGCTTGTCTGAGCATTTTTCTGGATAGGATTCCTTTTAATACAGTCCCTTTTTACATGAAAGCTTCCCTTTGCTTCTGTCCCCCTCTGCCCATATTCCCCTGCCGTGAGCTGGGGAGCTCAGGTGACCACTCAGATTGCTTTAGTTTTTGTGTAAATCATGAATGCAGGTTACATTTTACTCCTCCTCGATTCTCGCATTGAGCCACCGGCACCTAGTTTCTCTGGCCAGCCTCTTTTGCACGGTGAGGGGGATCTTTAGAGGATCTGAAGAAAGCAAGGGGAGGAAAGAGAATGATGATTAGAGACCTCTGAAAGGGGCAGTGAGGAATTAGGGACTATACTCTTTGAAAATTTGCGTGACACTCCTTAACGGTCCCTGCCTCATTTTCCACTTGGCTGCTTTATGACTGAACTGTAAACTAAAAATGACATGGGCTCATTAATTTGGCAGCAACTGGCAAGATGTGGCCATTTAGCATACCCGCAAAGCTATTGTTTAAGGCTGGGTCATGTCAAAGGGCAAGCTAAATATGGCCGAACCTCTGAAAGGCTGAGTCTAGGAGTCCTAGAGCCTAAACCTTCTCCCTAACCTCTGCTTGTCTTCAGCAGTGTGATCAGCTTGGGTTTTCTGGGGAAGGCTTTACATAAAGCTGTCAAGTTACTAGCAATATTATGTCAGTTTGATTTTTTTTTAAAGCAGGGTCAATTATATCATCCTCTCTTCACTTCTGACAAGCGGTGCAAAAAGTGTTTGCAATAGCAGCTTCAAGGGAAAGGAAATGCTTTGGTTGTGGCTTGCTGCTGCAAGTCCAGAGTATGAAGGGAATCTAAGCCCAAATGCTTTAAAATGTCAGACGCCACAGAATCACTGAAAAACCCTTCAGGACATTGGTCTGACTGCATTTGTTTGGTTTAGCGACTAGATGGTTAATCCCTACACTGCCAAGGAATTAAAGTCATGGCAATCGGGCAGATCTCATGTGCGCAGGCTGTAGGAGCCCATCTGAGTTCAGTACTAAAAAACCACACCGCAAACTGCAGGCTGAGTATTCATACACGTCTCTTCTTCAGACGAGAAGACAAGAGAATGAAAACAAATGCAAGTAAACAAAGCAGCTTCTCCCCTTCCTTTCTCCCATTCTTCTGCACTACTTCCCCTCAGGTGTTGTGGAAGAGATTTTCTTTGTGTCTTTGGTGTGACAGTTTGCTCCCACTTTCCCTTGAGCTGACCCTGATAGGAAAGGAAGACATCCCAGCCCACACTCTCCCTAGCCAAAAGCTGCCATTTATTCAGGGGACTAGCAAGGAAGCCTTTCCCCAGCTGGTCCATTCCTGCTTGGGACATCTACATCTGAAAATAATACCTCTGCTATTTATGCACGTGGTCCTGTCATGACCTCGTCTACTAGGATAGATTAACCGAATTTCTCCAATGTTTTCTTTACTTCCTGATGGCCACTATTGACTTTGCTGTGTGATGAAGGCTTTTGAAGGAGCTAAACATGCATCAGTGCAGGAAACTTGGCATGCCTGAACTTTGGGGTGGCTTGCTATTCTGAGGACTTTCAAATGTGATTTCTTCCCTTTTAAAATGAAGTCATACTAAAGCAGAAAGGACAAATGGCTTAGACTGGCATTTCCTCCTTGGTAAGCAGTCATTTAATGAATTTCACAGAAGGCAAATCACAGTTCTCGTGTGTCGAAATTTAAATTTGCTTTGTAAGCAAAAGAAAAGGGAAACAGTTTGAAATGTAA
>VYZW01000222.1:5218-15434 GCA_013401315.1 Balaeniceps rex
TGAAAGCAACCAGGCACCTTCCTTTGTTCTATTCAAAATGCTAGACACACTTTTCTGAGACCTGTCCTCCAGTGATAAACACAAACAATAAAGGCATTTGAAAGAAAAGTTTAAAAGAAAATTATAAAGAAACCAGTTATGCAATTTTGCTTCTGAGCTAGGGTGGAGGAGGAAGAAATCACCACTCCTGGAGGCCAGTCTCCCATTGCACTGGAAAGTGCCTGGGCATTATTACATGTTCTTTTTAATTCTATCTTAGACTGCAAAAGATACCACTCCTCTGAGCAACGCATCAGCACACCAACTGAAATTTTTTTTTCCCAAGAACAACGGGGCAGAGAGGTTGTGCAAGAGGTCCTTAGTTCAATTCAGTACAAAGTTAAAGAGAGTGACAGTCATAGATTGCTTGAGCTAATTTGGCTGACTTCGTGCTAAGCTAGACCAAAAATGCTCTCATGTCCTGTTCCATCTGCTTTTCTGTGGGACAAGTAACCTTCAACCTAAAACCAGAAATGAACAGCTCAGATTAGTCCTAAAACCTGCCAGCCATTTGCAAAATGAATAGTGCCTAAGTCTTGAGAGAACACAGAATAAGAATTGAAGCAAAGTAGAGAAGACAAGAGCCAGTTTTCGTCAGTTTGAGACATCTGAAAATACCTTCTCAGACAACTCTAGACGATTACGTGTTTCATTCTCTGTACTGATTATGGAGTATTTACTATAGATACATGAAAGTTTACAATAAAAATTAGAATATATGTTACAGTTTTAAGAAAATCCAGTATTCATTATTTAATGGTATGTAGCATATACTATGCTTGCTGCAAAGCAGGAAACATCATTTATGCAGAGCATTGTTATAAAACTGTAGATAAAGCCACTCATCAGAGAAAGTTTAACTGTATAATAAGAAAGGGGGGGTGGGGAGAGGGAGGGAGGAAAAAAGAGCAAGAGAGAGGTGGGGAGGGAGAGAGGGAGAGAGGGAGAGGGAAGGAGAGGGAACACCTCCATTTATTGTCAATGAATATGGAAACCCGCACATTCAGGTATGTGTTTTCCTGAACTCTACTTTGCTTGAAGGCTAGGAAAGATCTATTACTGCAAATTTAAATTAGAGATTTTGAAATCAGAAGTGACTAATGATGAAACAAACAAGATGATTACATTTTTCTACTGTAGAGGATGCACCAGTGTTTTACAATATCAAATGCAATATCATTGTGGCATAATATGCTGCATATATGTATCACCAGGACATTTTTCAACAGCAAATCTATCTAGGCTATATATTAAATCATTTTTTAATCTTTTTTTGGTTTGCAGCCCCCTGAATACATTCCAAAGGAGATATAGTCTCCTTATATAACAAAATTGACTGATAACAGGCTTGCTTTTCTTAGCTATCTGTCATGAGGTCCCTAGTGACAGGTTTCCAGGGTCCCAAGACCAACAAGTCAAAAGAACTGAGTTACAATAAGGTACCTTCAATATGATTGCAAAATAACTGAATGAAAACAATTCATTTTCTACACAGTCATTTCTCTTGTAACTGGAAATGTGGTGTTTGAGCATGATATTTGCAAAAGCATTCCGGTGAACTGCACTTCTAATAAAACTGCATTTTCGTACAAGTAAGTAAGGAAGAGAAAAAAAATCAATTTACCTGTTAGTTGATAGGTGTTGTGAGGATTTGGTAAACTGGGGATAAACAGTTGCAGTATTTGGTGAACTAACCAGCTCTGGCTTTTCCTGCTGGGTTTAGATTGAAGAACAAAATTATGTAGGACAGGATTTTTTTAGAGTGCTTAACATTGGCCTACAGGTCTCGGCAATAACAAGGTAGGCAGTGACTCATTCAGAAAACAGTCTGAATCACACAGTATTTTCTTCACTTGGACAAACACTTCTGAACAAAGAGAAAAGTGTTTAGGATTGGTTCAAATATTTTTAAGCTCAAGTTACAGGTTTTTAATATGTAACAGCATGTGTTTGTCAATTTGAGCTTCTTAGGAAGCTCAGATATATAGATAGGTCAAGATCCAAGAAATCAATCCCAATTATTTTTTCCAGTTTTCTAATCTTCTACTGATGAATCATGAGAGGTTGAATCCTGAACCTCTCCTGTCAAGGGACAAAGAAAAATGTGCTCCAGTGGATTCAAGAATATTACTTGCAGGGCTTTGAAAAGCCTCAATATTTAGACAGAGGGTGACTAAAACATTCTCCTCTTTGCCACTAATATGGTTAGGGATTTTAACTTGAAAAGTATTTTGCAATGATAACTTGAAGTTAAGCTATTTAGGTGGCACCTTATGGATAACTAAGCTCCTCGTGTTAAGTTCTGTATTTACTTTAGGCTGTTTTCTTAAAAATACAGTTCAAATTTATACTCGTAAGAATTAAACAAAATACCGGCTAAACACGTCTTTGTTTATATCAACTTCTCCCCAAGGAGTAAATCTTCTCTTCCAGTTAATAATAAATGATATGGGATGGACTGCACTCAGCACTCTTCTTCATTAGGCTGATGTGCATTTCACGGCAGTGCTTTGCTGTGAGATGCCATGTCACTACTTGGAAGACATTAAAAATGTGTCAGAAGGGGAGCATAAGAAAGCTATGGTGGTGTTTCAGTTCTGGACCCTCTTGTGCTGTCTCCTGTGTTTGTGAAACTGTGTAGTTTTCAGACTGACTGTGTTATGAACTTCTAATACACTGTTTAAAATTACATCTCTTTAGTTACACAAGTCATCAAATTAGAGCACTCTGTTTCTGCTGGGTTCTTAAATAGGCAACGATGGCAGTGGTGGGCCTCAGAGCGAGGGGACACACGCTTTGTGCTGAGAGCTGCTGACCCTCCGTGAGCTTAGGAAAGCTGAAAGGTTACTGGAGTAAGGAAGCTAAAAACTAATTATGTTTGCTGGGATTTGTCCATATTACAGCTATGACTGCTGTCTTCTAATACACATGTCATAAACCTGATGAAATCATAGTTTTGCTATCAGTAAAAAAGATTATTTTTTTCAATCTCCGCTATTTTTTTTATGTTTCTTCATAGTTTTCGGCATTTTGAGACCATTCTTGGCTTTCAATCAAGTTGTTTGGGGGAATGTCAAAACAGAAAATAGAGCAGAAAGCAAGGGTTTTGCTTTGTTTGTGTTAGCTTCATACAAGCATAATTCACATTAGCTTTGTCTGATTTACATTGGCATAAACACAGGTGAATCAGGCCCCAAATTCCACCCTTCATACTCCTTTCTGTCTAGTCAATTAATTACTTCTTTAAGAAATGATTGAAGATGTTACATTTACATGAAAATAGAAGAAATACAAAGTGATTTCATACCTGTAGATTTATTGCCTCTTCAGACCACCAAACTTCAAAGTCTTTTTGCAGCTTCATATTGACTTTTTCCATAAGAAGCTGCAGGTGCTCAATCTCTACCTTCAGCCCTTTCAAGCGATTGAACATTGTTTTATAACTAATGCGATAAGAAGAAAGTGTATTACAGATCTTCCAACACATATCTGAACAAAGCTTTATCCTACCTAGAACACTTACAGATTTAAACTACAAAAGAATGTATAATAATCAGAGACGCAGGGGACACAGATGGAGTGGTGGTAGGAAGAGACATCTCTCATTTTATAAGAGCTTTGCCGGACCGTAAGGACAAGAAACTTATCCCACAAAGCTTTTATTTCACTAAAGAAATTAGTGAAATTCAAGTGGGATCAATATTGATTAACAATTAAAATACAGGTTCAATCAAATATGTCAATTATTTTTTTTGATTTCTCAGCATGTTACCACTAATAAACAACTGGTCGCAAGAGCCTGGATTCAGATAGGAGCTGAGACTGATTCCCCTTTCAGATGGAAGCTTCATTAATGAGGCCTCTTGGCTGGCATGTAGTTGGAGATTTACCAGTAGTATGAAATAGCCAGAAGTTTCCTCACAGATTGTACATAACGTAAATGCTAGCAAATTACTTAGAACTGATATCCTTGCATCTATTTTCTTTTATCCTCCTGGCTATAGAGACATTAGAGCAAGGACTGGTTAACCAATGCGTATTCTGCATACTATTTACACTCAGTCAATCCTGTATAGCTTAAAGGTTTTCCTTAGGTCAAGGAAGGCAGGACATTTCTGAATCAACCAAGAAGGTTCACAATACATTTGGATTCAAACAACAGGTTTCTAACACTAACCCTCAGAGAGGACATTAAGCTATTTTTATTTATTTTTAGCCATTAGCCCAAGCATAAATTTTCCCCACTCATGTACTGTGGCATCTTACAGACAAACCCACAGCATATACACAAATTTAAAAACTATTAGTGAACTACGAAGCTGACATTTTTAAAATGTCAGAGAAAATCCTGCGGGTAGCTGTGTGTGCAGAACTGGAATTGGAGTATACTGTCAGTATAATTTATCTTCGAAGGATGGCAGAAGTTTGAAGCAGAAGTAATACCTTTTTTTTTCTTCTTCAATTTGCATTCGAAGTTTCTCTTCTACTGGATCAAGTGTATTTAGCTCTTCAGAAGGACTGGAAACAGCTATAGGAGAAATGATTGGATGTAAGCAATGACTATATGATGTCAAAAGAAGCAACTTTTAACTAGAAGAAGTATTTTTTAAGAGGTAGGTAATGAAATGGGGGTCATTAACTGTATCTCTCTTCCGGAAATGTTTCTTCAAATTCCTTATTTAGGCCTTACTTAGTATAAGAGACACTTGATAACTAGTGATTTGAATGAAGTTGCTTTTAATTTTTTTTTTCAGTAAAGACTGGAATATTCATTTTAGATATGAATAAAAGTGAGACATCTAGTACTTGGAGAAATATTTTTGCACTAGCTCTGAAAGGGCAGCCAAACTTAGGCAGAATTTTGTGACATATATAAAAACACCAAGAAAAATATTTTTATGCTGCTGATTACACGCTGTAGAAGGGATTATTTGGTTGCAGGTTACCTTCAGCAATAATAATAAAGCCTTTTATATGAGACGAGTGAGTACCTCTATCACACAAAGGGCCCAGCATCCTCAACCCTCAATACAGCTACACCCATTATCTCTAGCAATCTGCTGGTGATGAAAGCAAGAAACACAGCTGTGGGCAAGGTGAGGAGCACAAAGTTTTGTATATGTACAGAATGCAAAGAGATAAGTACACTACAAGCTGATGGGGCCCCAGCAGTAAAAATAGCATTAGATATTTCATCAAGTAAATGGCTAAAACTTAGTTATCCATCACTGTGTTCCAGTCACAAAAGCAGAATAGATCTGATCCCAGTGTCAGGTGAAGTCCAGTGGTAAGTCAAGTCCAGGACATGCCTACTTGGGCACTGCTTTGTAAATTCTCTGGTGTCTTTTTCCATGCTGTTGCATTCTCCATTTCAGCTTTTTGTCATGCCCGCTCATTGCAACAACGTGCTTGTGAACTGAATAGCATTCTGCTCTAAAGACTAGACCTTTTTGAATCTGCTGGCTGTAATATATACAGATGATCACATGGCTCTTTCCTGATGTTCCAAGCAAAAGAGATCTATGGCCTGGTGGACTGTATTTCAACCCTTTTGTTTGCTGCTGCTTCTGCCTTCTCTTCATTCCCTGCTACTTCTTTTCTCCCCTCTCCCCTTTACCTTTCCTGAATCCCTGCAGTGGCCTCTTTCTGCCCCGGGCTTTTGCTGCTGCTGCTGCTGCCTCACACCCATCTCCTCCCACCAGCCCAGGCAATTTCAGCTACAGCTGAAGCTAGGAAGCTAAGGCAGAGGTTACTGGCTCATTGTATCTCCTCATGTCTAATGTTAGCATTCTTCAGTACACAGGCTCAGTTATTTTAAAATAACATGAGAGGGACGACTGAGTGAATAGACAGTAAAACATAGAAAGCATAATATTTACTCACAAATTTAAGATAGATACCTATGAAGAAACACTTTCTTTTTGCTACAGGTTTTTATTCCTCTAAAGAGATTCTTTTTATTGTATATATCTGCCTGTCCATGCAGAAACAGAAAATGTTTATTAAAACATCAAATAATTTTATCTATGTATTAACTGCATATATACAAAGCATATGTAAATTACAAAAAACTGAAAATTCACAAGACCAACTTTTGCTCATATACATTAAAAAATTTGCAATACATTAAAAAGTGCAGAGGTGCTACTAGTGAAATATTAACTATCAGATATCACTTCTGCAACTGCATAGAAGAACACAAAGTGGTATCTGCTTTGTTCACTCAGGGTTGACTTTTAATTCCTCGATTGACAGTTTGTCATATGAAATATGACATATGTACAGTCTAGCTCTATGCTTTTAGTGCATCAACTGAGATGAGCCATTCAGCTGATGTGCAATATCACATGCACTTTTAGTGCCGCAGTGACTTCTCCTGGGAAACAAATGCAGATGGTGCAACTTGATCCTGGATAATGCAGACCCAGGTTTCAGGGGTGCAGAGGAGGTGTGACGTGTATGTTTAGGAAAACATTGCCTCTGTGTATACTAGGGGTTTCTGTTGGCATACCTCCATCTAATTCTATACAACAGAGTTATTTTAGCAGAAGTCAGCATTGTACTCATAAGGAATATAAGTTCCTTCACATTGGCGTAACTGTGCATACAGCTGAGTGGCAAAACTTATGAATCCTACGTTGCAAAGCCTGTTGTTAAGAGTACTGAGTCACACGATGTAAAGAAGAGATTTTGACAGTGCTACATTGGGTAGTGAAATAGCTAGCAACTTTTATATTTATCTTCAGGCTAACTGTATTTTTCCATCTTCAGATACAACCCATTTGGTGAAGCAAGGCACAGGATACAATTGATACCAGCTGCCTGCTTAGAGAGGAAGGTGAGCTCTGCATGAGTTGACACTCAGTTCATATCGTAAAAGGTTTGTGGGTTTTGGGTTTTTTTTTCCACAAAGAAAATTGTAAGAGGCATTTTAAGGTATAATGATTTTATTCTAATGAAAGGGCCAATTTTGGAGCCCAGGAAGTGGTAAATTTTACAACACATTCCACATCACCAGATCACACAGTACTAGAAAGAAATGATAGCACCTGTTAACTGGATCACTATTTCAAAGCGATATGGCAAGCATGGATGAAAAACACTATTTCTAGCATGAGATACCAAGTGTTATCACCATAGTTTAGTGCAAGCTGGCAACAACTTGAAATACTCTGGGAGATTCTTGTCTACAGTCAGAAAATTTTGCAAGAAACTCTCTGTGACCCTGAACTTTATACTCTCTGGGGTGCTCATATATTTCTCGACCTGAGTGTATCCTAGAAGTCAAACTCCTAGGGATTTATTGTCTTGTGCCTCAAATAACATTGTGCCCTGCCCTCCAGCTGTACTTTTGCAGTCAAAGATTTTCATTTTTTCACTGCATAGTCTTGTGTTTATCTGCTTAAATTTATAGTCACTTTAAGTAACCAAATTTAGAATTGACTTCAGTATCCAGTTAATATTTTTACTGCTTTATTTATCAGCTTTGCAGCTTTTGGCAAACTCGGGCTTTAGTGCTTTCAAACTGAAGCATATGCTGTCATGTGGGTTTTTTAAAAAGAACTACCCATCCGTTGTTACTCAGGATCAGCTTACAAGTAATTCTTCCCTTCTTGTTTCTTATTCCTCCCCTGGGCCATGTCAACCCATGTTTGTCACCAGGCACCACATGTGTACCTTATACAAAAGCAAAGATGGATATGCACAATGAAACTCAGGAGAAGAAGAAAATACCCTAATGTCTGGAAGAGTTTATATTGTGTGTTTTAGAGCAATTTACCCCTTATCCTAATGTAATAGATTTTTAAAAAATTTTAGCCAGTTGGTCATGAGCATACATTGAAACAAACCGTCCTATTTTCAGCACTTTACAAGTTTGTGCATGTGTAGGGGATTAAGGGCATGTGTATTTTGTTGATTTTTATTTTTATTTTAATCACTGTATTTAGTAAAAGGGTCCATTGGTATGCTGCTTTTCTTTGTATCATTGTATTGTTTATTGTTTTACTGGCTTAATATTGGCTCAAACTAACTGACTTCCAATGCACACCTGGAAAGTGGAGCTATTTTTTCCAGTCTGTGTGGGCTGTTTTGGCTAAATACAGACTCACACTTCAATTCCCTCAAGTTTCTTCTTTGAAACTAGTCATCTATATATTTGCTCCTGAAAATACATGGCATATGAAACAGAAGGCGTTGCCTTCATGTTAACTGCACTCAATCCATGAAAGTTTCTGAAACCATTGTGGCTAAAAGTTCTCTGTTGGTTTCCAAATATACAAGTACAATATACTGGAAACAAAAAAAGCAGCTTCAAGTTTAATATGTTCCATACACACCAGTTGATCCAGTGCAATAGTAACATAGCTGGGTCTTAGTCAGGAAACCCCTACTAACTCAGATTTTTGCCTACACTTAATAAATGCATTTTACCATTTGATTACATGAGATTATTGTTGCATCATTGATCTTGTTCATAATATTAGATAAAACCATATCTGATATTTGAATGATCTTTCTCTGCTCCCAAGAAGGGGCATGGTTTGTCATCCATAAGTTTTGAGGCTTCATTAGCATTCATTTCTACAACATCCAAGAGCTTTCATGGAAAAAAAAAGTCTCTTTGCTAAGTTTTGTCATGCTCTTCTTGAAATAAAAGGATGGAAAATATTTCTGAAGTTGGTTGCTTATCATGAAGACTGCAGTTGCAATAAGACAGCACAATAACTTTTGTAAAGCAATGCCTGGTCAAGATAAGAACTTGACTCAGAATAATATAACACAACTTTACTGGGAATAAGAAATATCTAAGGGTGCTAAAGGTGCAGTCACACTGAGTGTCACAGAGCACAGAAGAGATACTGAAGCTTAGTGCATCCATATTTCTTGCTGGGAATTGTCAGATAAGCGGATGTACAGTTCTCATTTCTGAGAAGTGCTAGCCTTACTGTGCATAAGCAATATACATAGGCATGCACAGTAAATCCTGTGCTTGCAGGTCACATTTAGGAATGCAATGCACACAGCAACTGTGGGATCAATTGAAAAGGGCTAATGTTTTCTAAAAATAATGGGTGTTTTACCTGCATTCTGCATGAAACTCTGGCTGTGATTGTCAGTACGAACGCTCATGGCAATGCACAAAAGCATTTATTTTGGACTGTACACTGAATTTGTAGCAACACCATTTGAAAGAATATTAAGGAAAAGAAGCATATATGTTTTATACTTAATTGCTTCTGTTTCAGCTGTGTATAGCTATAGATGGGTCATGCAACTGATGTGTCACTTCAAGTTAGACAGTATAAGAGGTTTTGACCTTGATTCAAGAAATGTACCAAACAAATGTATATGGTAGTGTCAGCCTGAACAACTTTGATCTTTCTGCTACAGGGAATTAGTAAAAGACCTTTCATCTGCAAGAGAGAAGTAGAGGAGATGGAAAACAGAAAGGAAAAATACACCATTGTTGGTGAAAACAATATATTGTGAGCATGCAGTTGCACCGTACAGTGTTTAGTTTAACCCTTGCTCCAAATAAGACAAAAAGTGTTGGGCCTGAAAAATGTTATTTTTTAAGAATATTCATTTTGATGTTGTTCAGTATTCTGGCACATGTGCTAGATCAGGACCATATACAACTTGGGCAGTTGTGGGGACCAGATTATGTTTTTGGGACCCTCTGTCCCTGCTGGTCACACTCGTATCCCACATCTAGTGCCACAATTTTGCTGGTCCTCTCACGCACATATCCATCGGCTGCAGCTGCAGAACAGCTAGGCTGGCTGT
Organism: Balaeniceps rex; assembly: GCA_013401315.1. Lineage (NCBI taxonomy): Eukaryota > Metazoa > Chordata > Aves > Pelecaniformes > Balaenicipitidae > Balaeniceps > Balaeniceps rex. The sequence goes on from VYZW01000222.1 coordinate 15,047, forward strand.
GTGGGCTACCAACTCAAGAAGGTGCAAGAAGTATACAGGCATTTAGACATTTCTCATAACTCAGAGAGCTCTTTCCTATGACCTATGAAAGAAAGGACATTGAGTTCGATGTTCGGGTAGCTGCTGGCTGAATTACACTGTACTGTGTACTGAGAAGGGACAACCCTGACATATCCAGAAACAATTACAACTTATCCACAAGATTCTTATCTGGAGAAGTATATCCAACTTCTGCACATTTGTGGGATATTATTAGTAGCTACTTGTTTCAAGTCATTATTTTCTTTGATCTTAAACATGCAAAAATTTTTGAGCAAAGTAGTAGTGAATTAATTTCTTTTAGCCATTTCAGCAAAATGTAAAATGGAAGAAATTTTTCACCAGATTT
>VYZW01000225.1:4076-55608 GCA_013401315.1 Balaeniceps rex
AGTGAGGGCCCCGACTTAAACCTGCTTTTAATTAAGCCTTGTAAAGAAGCTTTTCTGCTAAAACTCTCAGGTTGAAGAGTTCATGCAAAACAACCTCCCTGTGGCTTATGAACAGCCAAAGTGGGGACATTCAAACACACATTTTTGAATAATTTAAACCAGAAAAAAATGCAAGTGAGAAAGTCCATATTATTTGTTTAATGCTGTTTTTAGCAGGATACTCGTTTTCCAGTTATCTTCTTTTTTAATTATTCTCTGTGTTTCAGTTTAAAACTTAATGCTGCTACAAGATGTTTTGATATTAACAAACATGAAAACTAAATTGCTTTAGTTTCCTTTTTTGCTAATTGCACATAAATCTGACCCAGTTCAGCTGGACACAGTTACAGTGCGTTAGAAATGTAATACACATTTCAAATCAGAATCCTTGCGCCAAGGCAAAGGTCAAAGTAATTTTCTTGTTTGTTTGTTTTTAAAGGGATTAAATACATGTAGTTTTACCACAAAGAAAATGATAGTGCCCATTGGTCAAGTATGGCTTTTAAGTCCACGTTTAAATGGGAGTAGACAATCCTGTCTGGAGCGGTGGCAGGGATCATTTCAGGAGTAAAGGCTGTGTGCTTTCTGTGCAAAGTGATGCTCATTGTGCAAGGCTTCTGCTAGATCACTTACACTGTCAACCCCAGACAAGAGCTTAAACCACACTAAAATAAAGCTGTGGCTTCAGTGACAGGCTGTAAACAAAAAGGGGTGGGATACAGTTAATGGCAGCAGTATAGCGCTAAAGAAAAATAAATAATTCTCCTTTACTTGCAGCTGGCAAAGACCCAAATCCTGAGACATCATCAATCATCCTTGATGACTAGATGAGATCATAAACCGAATGAGGAAAAATAAACTTGAATTTAACTTAAATTGTGATTGGCACAGTAAAAATTAACTTTCACCCAAAAAAATGTTTTCTTCTTCCAAAACACTTCTAATTGCCGCCCTTCCCAACTTTTCCCCACCCATTGCAGAACTTCCAAGTGCTCTTCACTGTTGGTAGGTGTTATCCCCTATCCTTCCCCATCTGTTTCAGCATGTGCTTTTAGTTTTTTGTTGAGAAGCAAACTGCTTTTGCATTTCTTCCAAAAAAACATTTTAAGTGTAGTCTTCATATAAATACTGAACATCATGTTATTCATAACCTCATAATTCACCAGTCTGCCAGCTGAATAATGTAGCAGGCATAGAAGACTGAGAAGCAAAGGATGTTATACAGACCAGGAGAGCCATTCTGACAAAAATCTGTTGGGGAAAAACTTCCTGAGAAGAATACGTGAAGTTTCTTTTTCAGTTCTTCACACATCTACAGCTTATTATGAACAAAATACACGCTCTAGGGAACAGTTACGTACTGTCAGGAAAATTGACTTGATATTTTAATTTTTACAGATGTTTATATTTTGCACTGTGATTTTTTTACAAAGTGTCTGTATAATATCCCTTGAGAGAGAGGTTTGTTCTTCATGAGCTGATAGCTTTAAATATAAAAGTTAAGTTCTGGAAAGTTGGAGACCTGGTAGAAAGAAATAATGCTAAAATTCTACCAACTGTATGAAGTCCTGAGGTTGTGAAGTTAGTTTTGGAGCTGTCAAACTACATCTTTATTTAAAAGATAAAGCAGTGTGTCATGAATATTGCAGTCAGGCAATGATCATTACCGATTATTTGAGAAACATCAGACACATGGTTGGACGAATCAGTTTGATGCTTTTTTTTTGATGAGCAATAAGCAAGGAAATTTTGTAGTTTTAGATCATTGGTTTAAAGGCACTGTTACATCCTAGCTGTTTATGGCACATACAAAGTAAGTTGAGAATATCAGTCTGGTTCTTAGGGGTCTAATTGATGCCAAATTGGCAGAGATTGAGTAGGAACGGAGCTTGGGCTTCCCCCTAACCTCTTGAGCTGTTGCATACTTACTTTATCAGTTGTGTAGATAAGGGGTTTTGCTTCACGGTGCTATCAATCTGGCCTTTGCTTTAAGATGAAAACACTGATTTAATTATGTAGCTGTGGGCCTGGGTTCAGCCATCACCTGTGATATCAGATGTGTAAAGTGAACCTCTGCTGGAAATTAGCGTGTATTACTGATGAGTGTTGGGAACAAACTACGTGAGTGATCTTGTCAGTAGATGCTGTGAGAGGTTTAATTTTTTTCCCCTTAATTAAAAAAAAAAAAAGAGGTATAAATGCTGACTTAGACTTGCTCTTGTTATATAGTGTTGAAATGGTGGACCGGTCATGCTGATTCTATTTATTTATTTATTTACATAATAGGATTGCTGAGCAAAGCTATTGTAGACTGACTTAAATTTCAGTCAGCACATGACAATGCCACGTTATTTTACATGGAGAGAACTCTGTAAGTTGAGAAGCTGTGATTTTGGAGGAATGTCTTTCGAAGGCTCACTGCTGGTTGCAGCTTACAGTACCAGAGGGATGAAGCCAAAATAGTATTTTAACTTTTTTTTTCCCCCAGTTATACATGTCAATTTTTCTGGCTGTGTTGGCAGGAGGCTTGGTGTGCGGATGGATGTTTATCCCTTTATACATGATCACGTTCATGTCGTCATTCTTGCCAGAAAGTGGCGACTTAAGTACAGAGGATTTTGAGGGACACAGTGTAGATTTTGTGGATGTGGGGGTTTTGACAGTAGTTTCTGAGACCCTTCCCAGTGGTCAGTGCACCAGTGTTTGGATGTGAGAACTGCGGGCTTTGTGGCCATGCCCTGCTGCTGTCAGGAGAGGGAAACACAGCTGCCATGCACTAGGACCAGACAGCCCTTTTAAGGCCACAGTGTCTCTTGAAAGGACAGATAGTAAAGGTTAAGTGTAATGTGTCATTCTGGGGTATGTTGTTTCAATTCTATTTTCCTAAAATTGCCACATAAATTTCTCAAGTGGTTGGATATTGAGATTTAAAAACCTTGTCTCCCAAGTTCATGGTATTTTTAGGTGAGATTGGTGGCCAGTGAAATACGTGACCTAATTTAAAGATGAGAACTAGCAGAGTGATCCTTTAGGACCAATTCTGGGTTATTTTGCAGTTGGCTCAGTATTTGCTCGTCTGCGCTGCAAAGAAAGGCTAAGGAAAGAAAACGGCTGTGCTGTTTCCAAGGAGAGCTGCTTACTGCTCAAAGTCGGCTCAGCTCTTGCAAATCCCATTGATACCTCAACCTCAGGATACAGGGCAAGCTTGGACATCCCAGTAGTCCCAAAAAATTCTCACATGAAGAGATGACTTTTCTCATTGTTTTGCTATTGCCGTCATCAAAGTTGCCTTTGCTGTATGGTTTCCATACTCTGAGCTGCAGCTTCAAAGCCTGTTCTAAATTTCACGGCCATCCCTGTACTCTCGCTTTTGCTCTTTTCCTGATGTTTGGGTTATTATTGTGGTTGGTTGGTTGTTCAGTTACCTACTAGTTATTCTCAGGCTGAATGTTTTGCTCTTATTGTGAATTCAGCATTGCTCTGTGCAATTTAAGATGAGGATTTGCCCATTTTACCAGGATTTTGATAGCTCCACACCAAAAGTTAGTGGATTCATGTATTTGGGAGTATTTGGCAGATAAGGGTATGTTCTGGAAGATTAGGTGAGTAACGAGTGTAACCTTCAGGCATCTTCCATGAATTCAGCCTTTCAGATTAAGTGTAAGATATTGTTGTTGCTGCCATAGTAATCCAAAAACTTAGTAAACTGTTTTTTGGTAAAAGCAGGAAGAAGAATTAGGGGTAACTGAGAGATTTTTAGAAAATTTTTCTGATTATCGTTTCTTCTTTTGGTAACAGAAAATACGTATTCCTCATGTCCTTCAGTTTATCCATGTGTCCCGAAAGTTTGTGTGTTTTAAATGATCACTAAAATCGTTAAATAGTCATTGTTCTTGTTCCTCTCGTAATCCTCCAGGAATCGGGTACTGGGAAGAAAGATTCCAGGAGCCAGGAATGAGGAATACGGATCACTGTTTTTGGAGTATTTGTCTACTCAGTGGACTGGTTCGAGTGTTAAGATCTGGCAAAGAAATTTAGCTGGCTTCCCCAAGGGGAGTGAGAGCCATTGAATGCAGTGAATATAATCTAAGTAGCTTCATTTTCCTTTTCTAACGCTTCTGCCAAGGATCACCTAAGCCCTTACAAATGTTCTGCTAAATAGAAGAAAACTGTTGCACTTAACATATACGTTTGCTTTTAGTGGCTAAGGGAACATTTGTGCCGTATGGTCACATCATCTTTCATTTTGGACATGAAATATATAGTGACTTCTGTTTTTTCTTTGAGGAATTTGGTTCGTCAGAGAAACATCTGGTTTATGTAAATGAGCAAGGAATTCGGTACACGAGAAGATGATTGCAAAATAGTATCTATATGGCCTCTGCATCAGACATTCAGCTACATTTTGTAAAAAATAAACATTTATTTTGTCTATAAATGCTGTCCCTTTTTCAGTGTTCAGTGTTAATAAGCATGTTTTCCTCCTGAGAATTTAAAAACAAAACAAAAAAGCAAGAAGCATGTTCGCGCTAGTCATGTAGCAGAATTTTCGTGATGTTCGGGTAATTGCCGCAGAAGGCTGAAATTCAGCCGGGATCAGGTTTTCAGACTGCGGCTCTCCTCCCGTCGGCGCTCCAACACTGCCACCTGCCGGGCCTCGCCGCCGGGCCAGACCTAACGGCTGGGCAGGGCCTAACGGCCGGCTCGGGCCGGGCCTCGCCGCCGGGCTGGGCCCCGCCACCGCCCCGGCCCGGCCCGGCCCGAACAGGGCAGCAGGGGCAGCCTCGTTGGCTGGACTCGTTTCAAATGGTGCAGGAGAGTTAACGCGTGGTGCCGCTTCGGGCTGGGCACTGACCGGTGATTTTGTTTCTGTCCCGCTCTTTTGCGTTTTTAATAACAGATACGCGTCCTGCTGTCCCATATGTTGATGCCCGGGAGTGTGCGCTGGCTTCCTTCCAACCCAAATGTAGAGGTCTACAGACTTTTCTTTTTTCTTTCGTATAAAGCAAGCTAGTAATTCACCTTAATAAATCCAAAGCACCGCTAAACATGGAGAAACAGTTCTTGTGTTGAAGTTTAATTATAATTTTTTTTTTAATCTGGCTCCGACTCGGTCATGTTTTATTAGAATGATTTTGGTGGCATTTCTGTTGTGTGTCTTCTGATGTGGAAAAACAAATCAAAACCCACTTATCACATGAATCATTGTTAAAGTCAGCAGTAGTCCTCTGTGTAAAATCTGCCAGTAAAAGCCGGGAGGATGGGGATTAAACCTGGAGCACATTAAATTAGTTCCAGTCTATCCCGAGCAGGCTCTGCATTGCTTGCTTAGGCAGGCAAAACGGAAACAGGCAGTTTATAACAAGGCTGGTTTAAAAACTGTGGGGTTCATTTGAAAAAGATTTATATCCTCCACTTACATAAACATTACAAATGTGGGCTGCAAGCAGGAGGCAAATCTTTATCAAAATCTCTTTAAGAGCTTTTTCATTGTGAATAAAATGGACAGCATGTACTCTTGTTTGAAGATTCGCCAATATTTGTACAATAATCTTTTCTCAATGCTCTAATTAAAATACAGCTCAGGGTAGAACAGTGAGACCACCAACCGGTAATTTGCTGGGATCTGACAAAAGTGGCGATGACTGAGGTGGCGGAGGGAAATTATTTGAAGGCAGGAAAAAAGATTGTCCTGAGACTGGTTTAGGTTTTTTGTAGTGGTTATTAAAAAAAAAAGTGAAATTTTAAAGAGAAAACAACTGTGTCTAGATTTACCTCCACCCACATCCCTTCCCTGGTGGATGCTGCTGTTCTTAAACAGTAGCACAGAAATTTTGTGGGTTTTGTGATCTTTGCTAGGGCCTGCAGAACTCTCTGCTGGGAAGGTCGAAATGTTTGCTCCAGTAAAACTGGGAAAGTAGTCTGGGACATGAGGGTCCCAGCTGACGGCTGGAGTTGCTACTCGTAACGTTTGGGGGTAACTTAATTGTAATGATGTTATTTGGAAAGTTTATTTTTAGAAGGATTAGACATACATTAGTGCAGTAAAAAACCTTTTTATTTTTAGTATTAATACACAGTTTTATTTCTAGCTGTTGCAACACCATTTTACTTTGTTTATTTAGGGTACATGTTATAAGAGTTGTCCAGATCCTAGATTTAACAGAAAGTGCTTTTCATATTTCATTTTGATGCTAATAAACAGTGTCTAAAAGAGCTTCGTAATACTAGTCTGCCTTCCAAAATGGGATCCATGTCTCAGATAAATGACTTAAAGTATTTTGTGAGTTGTAACATATAACCAAGATCCTCTGGATTCCCTCATTCAAACTATGGTTACTCATACTTCTTCTTTTTTGCTGTTGTGGTGTCTCCATGCGGAATATCAATTATGCCCCAAACATCTGATTCTTGTGTCCTGAGAGCGGACTGACAGACGGCTTGTTAGCAAAGCTTTCTGTGCTGTGGAGGGGGTCAACAATTTTTTAGTAGTTGCCAAAAAAGAAATTAGTATTTTTCTGCTGTTACAGTGGTATGCATATGCTGCAGTAGAAGCTATGTATGGTAGAGGTTGGAAGCACTCCCACCCTGAGGTGTGGGGAGCCAGATAAGAAGAATAGAAATGATATCAAAGTGCTATATTTTCTCTCTCTTGCAAGAGTTGTGCGAGAGAGACTGCGAGGCAGATAGACATCCCCATCCTGGCTTTTGAAAAAGAAGCCAGTTAATACTGAGCTCCATCCTGTGACAGCTTGACGGCTATTGGTACTCAAACTAAGTAGGCTACAGCGGGCTCAGAGTGTGCCTCTGCTGTATTGGCGTCAGCGTACCGTGACTCACAGTGTGTGGGGGGGCTGCAAAGGGAATTATTCGCTGCACTGAATTTTATTACTTGTACCTGGGACTTGGCAGCAGACTATCAGAGCACTTGAATTAACGCTTGGTAGTGTGAGGAAGCTACCGCTGCTTATAGGTGGAGAAAATCAAGAAGCTTGCAGTTGGCCATGGAGGTGAGTGTCGGTCTCTGGAGTCTCAGTCTGGTGCCTGACCACTGGGCTATGCCTCTCCTGCCAAAAAGCACAATGGAGAACTAGAAAATGTCATGGTACCTCACCATCTAGCATACATAACTGAATTTGTGGGGTTTTTTTGGTTGTTGGATTTTTTTTTTTTTTTTAACATTGCACATACAACCACCTTTCTTTTGCCTGTTATTGAAATCTGAATTGTGTGTGTTATAACTCAGCACATTTTGGTATTCTCCTGGAATAATTTAAAAAAAGTTAATATAAAGGTAGCTTAAGTCACATCTGGGCTTATCTTTAAGGCTGTTTGGTTTTTTTTTCTAGTTAAAATGGCATGGAATACACATTTCCCCAGACCTTCAGAGTGAAACTTGAACACAAGAAAACCTTTCTGCATGAAGCAACTAGGAAATATGTATGAAAGTAACTGAAAACTTCTGAAGTCCTTAAATGTTTGGAATGACATGCATGATTTAAGTGGTTTTAGATATTGGGACCAGATGTCCTGTGCTCCAGTCGGCTCCCTTTGCACAAATGTGATATCATGAGGGATAGTTATGCTGACTCAGGCGTTCGGCTGAGTGGGAGGGAAATCCCAGGGGGGCAGAAAGCCGGGACTGTTTTTCTAGTTGTAGCTCGTGCTGGACAAACGGATGGGGAGGAGGTGTGGCAGGAGCAGTCCCTGGCAGCCAGGATGCCCTCAAGTGGCCCTCGCAGCTGGCAGTGGGAGAGCAGCCTGACATCTTCTCCAGCCACAGCAAGGAGCCAGCTGCACAATCACTGCCAGTGCCACCCAGCACAGCCTGGCCTGGCCCCACGGGGGGACAATGGGAGTTCTGAAAGGAGCTGAAAGAGGAGAGGACTTGCTGCATGCCAGTCATGGGACAGGCATGTAGGCCAAGGGGCATGGAGCATCATGGCTGATAAGCAGGTGTTGGGTATACTTTCTAATAACTGGCGTCCTAAAAGGTCGTATACCCATGCACAGGTGTGCCCAACCCGGGACGTACAGTCTGTTCACCACTGCCTGTGAATACCAGCGTTGGGGATCCCTGCTCAGTTAAGGAGCTGAAGGAACAGCTCATAGGCAGTCGAGTTAAACTTTGCTTGAAGAGAGAACTGTTAGCTTCTAGAGCAGGAAAAGATTTCCAGGATGGGATGAGAAGATCAAAAGAAGAATGGGATTTCAGAAGTTCTTCACTGTAGCATTATCACAGTGGAAAAATAATTGCCGTTTTGCTTATTCCTGTATTTCACTTCATACTTTATATTTGATGTATGATCAGTAGTTGTTGTGGCTGCAGTTTTAGCACATGTATAGGGAAAAAACATACATCCTTTACTTTGAAGCGTCACTGTTGTTTCTGCTATCCACTGCTCTCCAAAAGATGATAACCTGATTAGTTTTTAATGGCAGTGGAAAACTGGACAGGAAAATTAAGGTTTTAACCTGATACCTTTCATAGGATGAAATGAGATATAGTTGTACACTTACGCTTGTTTAATTCTTCCTAACCTGAAAAAGGGAAGGAATATGTTCTTCCTTGTGCAAATCATGCCATAGCGAGCATCCTCCAGTGAAGACGTCCTGTCAATGAAAGACTCCTTCCATACACAAAAATGGATGAGGGGCTCCTAAGTTGCAAACTTACTCATGCGTGTGACATCTGCCTTTAATCACCATGAAAGCCTGAATCCTGTTTAAAGCATGGCGAGCCTTGTACAAGGGCTAGAAATGTCAGTACTCTATTGTGATAACATTTACTGTACTGATTAACAGCCGTGGTGCTGTGCAGAGGACTGATAATCTGCCTTTGCATGTCTTTGTGTTGCCTTTCTGTCTCCTTCCTGTGGTTCCAGCCGGGACTGTGGGCAGAGCAGTGGGATCTTCTCGTGTGCAAACCTCCCATGTCCATATATTTTTGCTTTGTGGTTTCTGTCATATGTTATGTCTTTGTTTATCTGCGTACCAAGGTATAAAATATTTTAAAGACAATGTGAAATATTTCAGTTAGCTACTGTTTAAATTTGTATCTGTAAAATACAGTAACGTGATCCAGCACCTAGTCTCATATAGCCATCTCATGCAAGTTGACATTTTAAATAGCTTTCAAGTTTCTCGACTCATAGGAATTTCAATTCCTAGTGTTTTGGTAAATTCCAACAGGTTTTGGCAGGTATGTTTATCTTAGTGATAGATTTTTCACTAAGCTTCCTAGGGTTTTTTTTTTTAAGAAAAGGGACAGAAGAAAAGGGATGGGGAGAGAGAATGCTGCTTTGCTCAGAGCTACATCCATTTCCATTGAAATTGTCAACAAAAAGTTGAATTCCAGGGATACTGTGAAATGGGGTATGATTTAGCCAAATAGTAACCTTATTCAGCATATTTTTTGTAATAGTATAATCTCTACGCATCGCTAAAAGCTTTCAGGTATATGTTTGGTCATAACTTAGTTGGAAACATGATTTGTACGATGCTTTGGCGCAAACTGGCATTGATGCTTGTGGCAATGTATGATAGGCGTCCTGATTGTCTGTTAGTATCAAACTTCTAAGGGTAGAAGTTGACTGGATTTGTTTCAAAAAAGTTTGATGGTGAGGTAACACATGCACAAAAAATTCAACAACAATAAGAAAATTAGTTTCTTTCAAATGAACCCAAACAGTCATGTGGCCTCCCAAATCCTTTTGTTTTTCACCCATTAGGAATAGACTTGTTTTCCCATTTTGCCCTTGTCCCAGGCCATCTCATTTTTTCATTTCTGGTACCAGTGGCCACCATGGACTGATCCATCACCAAAAGTCTGGAAGTTTCCCTGCAACCCTGAGGAGTTTCTGGGACATCTGACTTTAGACTGGCATAGGAGTGAAGGGTGATACAAAGGGCTGAGAGAGAAGAGGTGCCTCGGAAGGCAAGGATGTGGAGGAAAAGTCACAAGATGGGGTTATTTGGACTGTCAAACGTCTCCTTTTATAACTTACTGCTGTGTGCCAGCCCTCACAGCATGTCGGTATTTCAGTATGTATTACCTTTATCCTTTCTGCTATTTCTAAATTATTTTTCCCTCGCAGTTCACAATTCTTTTCACAACAATTAAGCACTGTGCCAAAGGGTTTATGGTTTTATCCACCAGATGCTTTTTATGCATAGTGTTTTGTTGTGTGAGGCTGCTGAGTTTGTGCTTTCTGCTTGTTTTCTGTCCTTTCACCCTCCAAAGTCTTTCTGAAATATGTGTGCCACTGAGAGGATCTCCACTAACCTAAGAATTGGAAAAATCATAGTTTCAACTTCCCTTGTTTCTCCTGTGCCTTTCTTGCCTGGATTCAGGAGCTGTCCCGTACTCCGAAATTTTCTTCTGCCTGAAGAGACATACATAAACTGTTATTCTCCCTTTTGATAAGTCAACTGTCTCTCACTCTGAAGAAATTTACTCTTTTAGTTGTTTTGTAACTCTCTCCAACATTATCTCTAGTTTTCCACAGCTTCTTAGAAATGTGGACACTGGAAGTGGGCACGATATATTGGAATTAATCCTGACAGTGGCACATACTGTAATAAGCCTGCTCCCCTACTTCTTTCCCCTGGATACTGTATTTTATAGTTATATTGGTCCTTTTGCTGTGGCTTTTAGGTAAATATGTCCATTCTGGATCAGATCAAAAATGTAGCTGAGATAGTTTGCTTTTTCTAACCATGCTCAGTAGCAGCTGCCTGAGAAGACTGAGAGAAGAGGACAAGGTTATATGATACTCTCCCAGCTCCGACCATTTTGAGTTCTGGAACAGATGTGGTTTCTGTGTATTTACTAATAGTTGACGGAAATTTTTTCCCCTGTGAGTTTTCCCATCATCTTTGTGAATCCAAGTAAGAATTTAGCAGCACAACAACCTTTGGCAAGGAGTTCCGCCATCTGAGCAAATTGCATGAAGAACTACTTCTGTCTGATTTGCTTTGTAAACTGGCTCTTACCAGCTTTGTTTATTGCCCCTTAGTTCTTGTCTTGGGACAGAGAGTGAGCAATCAATCGCTACCTGCCTTCTCTAGTCCACTCATGATTTTTTAGACCTTTTATCCCCTCTGGGTCATCTGTTTTTCAAACCTGAAGGGTTATAGCTAGTGATCTAATCAGGGATTCATGTCCTTTTCTTCATCCAGAGCATCTCTCAAATCTTCTTCAGTAACCATCTACCGGGATAGGATCCCTTCCTTCTGCAGATATGGTCTGCACTATTGAATGACTGATTTGATTGTACTATGTTTTGCTTGATTTATACCCCTTTTATTTGTTTTCTGTCCCTGTAGATTCTTATCCTTTGCTTTGTAGTGATTGAACACTTTCCCATTGTTCTCCTCAAAGCTGATGTGAGTTTTAACCTCCTCAGATATTATGTTATCCCTGTGCCCATTTCTCAGTATTGAACCCCTACCACCTTCTGGCAGTTTTCCCAATATTCCAAGGCTTATAAAAATAAACAAACAACCTCAAAAAACCATGTACAATATCTTTCTCTGATACATGTTTTACCTTGACTGTGCCCATACTGCTTTTTCATTCTTCTGACACCATTTTTTGCCATGCTGATTCATGTTTTTACCAAGCATGTCTGTAGAAGCCATTACAGCTAAAAGCTTTTGACTGAGTAGGTTGGAAGTACTCCCTTTTTAACTTGCTGATGAGTGAGTCTCTTATGTCAGACACAGGGTGATTTAAGTAAAATTGTCCTTATCCTTGCAGAACTTTGTCTAATAAAATCCAGACTTATTAAATATCCTTTTTTCAGTATCCTGTTGCTGCTGAGCCCCCGTGAACCCATTAAAATATCTTAACACAGCTGTACACTTAGATGGTTTCCAAAGAGAGAGGGAAAAACTGGACTGTATGATGTAATGATACATCGCCAGACAGCATAACTCACTGGGATGAGGTGATTTCTGTACTGTGGAAGATTAGATATCAGTGAGTTTATTGGAAGCTTTTGTGATGGCATTTAAATTTTCTCAAAATGTTTGTGTAAGTCTTGCAGTTCTGACATAGTAACTGAATCTGCCTCTTGTAACACAAGAAACAAAAATAACTGAAGAAGCTGCAAGGTGATTGAAAATGGGGAAATTGCTGTCAAATGACTGTGGTGCTCAGTAAAGACAGGACAAAGGTGGTAAGAGGAAATCTTAATTAAGTTGTTCAAAATATTATTTCTTTTTATGTCCTAAGGAAGTTAGGTTAAAGAAAAATATTGGAATATACTTCTTTGGCTGTGGGATATAGGTGGAATCCAATTGGTTAGGTCATGATCATGGGCTAGGGAGCTATTGGCTGAAAGAACTGTCCTGGGCTTTGCTGCTGTTTTGTTTTTTGAAATGATAGGGCTTGAACAGCTTGTTTTAAATATTTTTATTGTTATCACATATTAGCTGTTAAGTGTCGGTGATGTGTTTTTGGAATTATGCAAGACACATGTTAAAAAAATCTCTGACCAGAAGAGCTTACACATGTCATGCTTTTTAAAAACTTTATGTTGTAAGTTAATTTTTCTTGCCTTTGACTCGTCACTGTGTTTTGCAGTAAGTGCAAACATCATGGATAGATATCCAGCAGGTATAAATTGGCAAAGGACTGTTGATGTCTGTAGTGTTCACTGATAGGCACCAATTAAGAATCTGGCCATATGACAGTGTATTGAAGAAGTCATCCAAAGAGCAGGTGATTATTTATATAATTTTCTTTTATATCTCTTGGCAACCTTAAACTCTAGTTCACAGAGGCTTCAAGCCAGTGCTGTTGCATAAGGAAGCAGTCCAATCCTTGGCCTTCATGGCTAGTGTGTTTCTGTGGCCAAGCAAGTAAACCTGAGCAGAGAACCAGTCTGGGTAAAATGATTTGTTTTAATGCACAGTCACAGAAACACTTCGGTAGACGCAGAAGGAAGAGGCTGCTGTGGTGGGCAGAAGGCAAGAATGAAGGCCAATTGGGAGAGCATGCACATAGGATGAATGTGAATCTGTGTCTTTGACAGCATGAGCCATGTTAAAAATAGCTTTTAAAAAGCTTACTCATTTTCCTTTATTTGCTTTTTATTTGTTTACGGTAGAGTTTTAAGACTCTGTCTACAAGGGCTGCCTGGAAATTGTCTCTGCAGTTTTGAGAATGTAGTTCCTGGGGCAATGCTCAGAGTGGGTGATAAATGCAGAAAAGGGGACAGGAGGTAGAATTGGCTCTGTAGGGATATTTCATTAAAGACAGAGGAGTCATTAAGAGTAATGACAGAGGAGAGAGGTCCTAGATACTTTTACTGTTTCCTGTGTCTCTCACTAGCAGTTCTCATCTTTCTCTGCTGTTTTCTTTATACACGTATTCTTGATGGATTTCTGTATCGTCTGTCAAGTGAATAGACAGACACTGCCGTTAAAGAGAGGAAGATGCAAGTCTTTTGGTATTGACAAGGGCAAGTCATAAACCTGATTTGGTCCCCGACAAAAGAGAATGTGATCTTTCCCCTTATCTTTAATGACTTACTTTTTTTTTACCGGCAGCGGCCATTTACTGCCAGCATCTCACACCTCCACTCTCAAGCTGCTGTGAGTTCGCTGGATGCTTCATCTGCTTTTCCCTAAGGCTAAAGTTTGCTCCTTCCCCTGGCAAACGTGAGTTTGAGACTGAAACTTTTCTCGCATCCAAACTCACTTCCTGCAAAAGGAAGTGTACAGACGGTGGACTTCAGTTATCAAAATGATTTCATCCTCTTCTTAAACAGCCTGCCTGAATAATTGGATGCTATGTATTTTGACTCTGAGAGATTGAGGGGTTTCCTGATGGTGAGAGCGTAGTACTTCGAAGACCTTCATTTTTTGTGTTTGTCCTGGTTTCAGCTGAGTTAGAGTTACTTTTCTTCCTAGTAGCTGGCATAGTGCTGTGTTTTGGATTTAGTATGAGAAGAATGCTGATAACACACTGATGTTTTAGTTGTTGCTAAGTAATGCTTAGACTAGTCAAGGACTTTCTTTTTCAGCTTCCCATGCTCTGCCAGGTGCACAAGAAGTTGGGAGGGGGCACAGCCCAAGATTGACCAAAGGGCTATTCCATACCATATGACGTCATGCTCAGTATATAAACCGAGGGGAGTTAGCCGGGGGGCAGCGATCGCTGCTCGGGGACTGGCTGGGTGTCGGTCGGCGGGTGGTGAGCGGTTGCATCACTTGTTTTCTTTTCCCTGGGTTTTGTTTGTCTCTCTCGTTCTCCTTTTCATTACAATTATTATTATTATTATTATCATTATTATTATTATTACTATTATTATTATTTCAATTATTAAACTGTTCTTATCTCAACCCGTGGGTTTTCTTACTCTTGCCCTTCCGATTCTCTCCCCCATCCCACCGGGGAGGGGGAGGGTGAGCGAGCGGCTGCGTGGTGCTTAGTTGCCGAGTGGGGCTAAACCACGACAGTGTTGTGTTTTGGGTTGGTTATTCTTCAGTCATACCCTACAGATATTTAAAGAGAAGACGAAGAGAAGATACATTTTTATCAAAACCTACCTAAGTCAGGAATTATAATGATTTCTAGAGCTTCATATGGAAAAATATGGTTTACATGGTAAGATCATACTTATTTATTGTGTCAAATCACTAGTCACCCATAGGCCATTTTATGAAAACAAAATACATTAAATGATTGTTTTGCTGGGAGTAGGGAGTACAGACATCTTCTCACCCATATGGAAATTATGTGCAATCAACCCCAAATCTCAGGTGGCCAAACAGTGTAAAACAGCGAGTAACTGAACTCCAGCATTTGATTTATGGGCAGCTGAGCACTGCAGGCATCTTAAGACTCCTCTGTAGCTTGGCAGCATCTCTCATTTTTGCTAAGATGATTACTGCTGCAGAGTTCTGTTGCTGTCGAAGGATCTGAGCTGGTTTTGCATACCCATGAGGTCCTCCCTTGGTGCCGTTGTCACTTTTAGCAGCTAGAATATTCTGCCTTCATCTGGATAGCGAGGAAGCTAATACGCTGTGTGGCAAAATCACGAAACGCAAAATGTCAAACCCAGGTAAAACATGACAAATCAGATAGGGCAACATTGGAAAGCTGCTTATCCCACAACTCATAAACCCTCTTTTCCCACCTAAGTTATCAATAAAAGGAGCTTCTATTAAATAGGGCGGTCCAGGAGCACAGGGCAGCAAATGAACCGAGGGCTTGTGAGTTTCCACTGATCCTTCTGCTGGTTTTACCTGTAGCTGGGTTTTAGGGTTGTTTTTTAGTTTTGTTTTTCCCCAATAAAATTCTTCACTGTTGTAAAGCTGTGTGGTTCCCATTCCAAAAAGTTCTGTTAACTCATGCGACCTCTGAAGGAATTAAACATGTTTTGCTTCCTAAACGGAAAGCCGCTAGAATATTTACATAGTGAAGTAGTCTCTTAAGATTTATCTCCTCCTTCCTCCTGGATTTTAAAAGAAAATAAATTCCACTTGCTTGAAGTTGATTTTTGCTTTAATATTTTTAATGATGTGTTGAGGACAGTGGGCTGGAAGCACAGGGATTAGAGTGCTCGGTTCTCTTCTCGATTTTGTCAGGGACACGTGTTAATTCAAGTAAACTCTGACCCTCGTCTTCTCTTCCTCCCCAGTGCACTCTGTTTTCTATTGTGTAAAAGATGTCTAATGATACATATGGCTTTAGATTCTTACAGGTTTATTTAATACTGAAAATAATTCCTTTCACAGAAATGCAAAACAATTTTTCTTGGGTTTATTATACTTCCTCTTAATTCCTGTAGATCCTTTAAATCACTTTTTAAATGTCACTTTTGAAGCACGTTAACATGTTCAGTGTTTAAAAACTGAAAAAATGATTTTTTTACTTTCTTCAGTGTCCTCCCATGTGCCAAAACTCGGGCCTTTTGCAAAAATCAGCAAATTGACGTCAGTTCATTTACCCTTACGGACAGTAAATTATTACACAGCTTAAGTTATAAAAATAAATAACTAAGGAGGGTGGAGGAAAGAGATGGAAAACAATAAAAATCTATCACAAACTCTTCCTGGATTCTGAAGATTATATGATTATAGCATTAAAATGTCCAAACAACGCAACCAAGTAGAAGGCGTTAGAGCTTGGGACTTAGCTGGCTCTGCATTAAGCAGCGTTAACATTTTTATACAGCCTTTGGAAAGCTCAGAATTGACCTGTTTTTATTATTTTTATTGGCTCCCTTGATGATAGACAAATGGGGCTAACCTGAGGCCAACATAACCAGCAGGAAATTTGGGTCACGGGTAGTTACATTTTTAAAACTTGTGTTTTAGGGTTGTTCAATCAGGGTAATTGATTGATTGTTAGGCAGTGCAGGGAGCCCCTAAATCATCAGAGGTGGCCAGATAATGACAATCTGCCAGTGGATTTTGTTTGAGGCAAATTTCCCAGCTCCCTGTGGAGCAGTGCTCTGCAGTGAGGCTGCGAGTCCCTTTTTTTTCATGCATGCTCCAGTCCAACTGGCCTGTTTGGACAAAATAGCCTCTGAAACTTGGCAGTTGCATTTGAAGTCTTCTATAGTGCCATTTCCCAAGAGATAAGGGAAAAACATTCCAGAGAAGTTCATACCCCAGAAAGACCCTACATGCATTCTGAAGTTAACGGTTTATTATAGCTCTTTATTTTTTTTTTTTCTCTTTCATTTTTACTTTGAAGATAAGAGGTGGCAATTGTTGCTTTGAGTTGTTGAGTTTTAGCCCGCCCTTCAGTAAATCATCCTGAAAGTTTAGCCCCATTTTTTTTTTATCATGTATGTTTGAAAGCTTGCCAGAGATGCAGTACACGTGTACTTTCAGGAGCTACTGTCCTCAGGCAGGAGCTGTTGACCCTACTCTTTGTGCTCAGTGCTCCATGCATTTGGATAATTTGTGCATGCAAAATAGAGCTTTTTCAAGAACTCATCTTTGGTGTTGTAGGAGCATGCTATGAGATATTTAGAGATGGGGTGGAGTAGAGAGTTTGTGTGTTGGGAGGGGAGGGAGGAATAGATGATGTGCCAGTAGATGACAGATGATGTTCAGTAATAGTGGCATAGGGCTTGCCTCTCTTTAAAAGTGAATTCAGATTAATATAGATTGAAGTTTGCCATCTGTTCCAGAATAACTCCATGTGTAGGTTAATCTTCAGTTCTTAGATTTTTAGGAATTACTAGGCTTTTGTTTGTTGCAGGTGACTTCTTCCTGGTAGCTGCGTACCTCTGAATTCCTTGAAGTTTTGTCTTGTTCCATTTTAGGATCTGGATGATCTGATATTTATTGTACTGGCGTACAGATGAGAATTTGTTTGTGTCACTTTACAAGAAGAGAGCAGCTAATACTGAACTGAGGCAGGACTCAGTTGAAATTTGGGAACCGACTGCCTTGTCTTGAGGATAGCCCAGCTGCCAGCGTATGCCAGACCGGCGCCAAACACCGTAGACTTGTTTCCCAGGCGGAGCGGCGCCTGGACTTGCTGTGCATGTGATTTAACGCTCCCTGCCCAAACACACACAGGGTGCCAATCCCTCCCAGATTTCTAAATGTTCCTTTTTGGCTCCCAAATGCTTTTGACCACTGCAGATTTGTAATTTACTCCTTCACGTCCACAGTGTGCACTTACCGTTAGGTTTACCATGTGAGTAGTTAGAAAATTCTTCTCTAAGGTATGTGTTTGAATAGGAACATAACATCTGACCACATTACAGTCCCTTGAAAGATGAGTCCGTGGCAGAACTGGTATGTCAGGAGCCCGGTAGGGCCCAAAGTCCGCAGAAGTTTTGTTTCCTATAGCACAGGCTGGAAAAAAGTTTCTTGAGAGCTCGAGTAATTCATGCTTGCTTTATGAGCGCGATCTGTAGTGGATTGGTGTAGGTATAACACTTACAGTTCATGAGATGCTTGTTAGTGTTTCTGAGATTGTCAAAGAACAACTAAAACAAAATACAACCAAAACCAGGACCCGCTGAAGCATTGTACGGTGTACGCCAGGAGATAAAACTTACAGTTTCCGTGTTCCTGAAGTTAGACTCTGAAATCCCTGCTGGTGTTTCAGAAAAAAACTACTCGGTTATCAGAAGAGCTCAGAACTAAATTAATGCAGTTAAAAGCAGTGATAAACCTAATTGCATGATTTTGTTATTGTATAAACTTGTGTCTCTTTCTGGTTTGTTTGTTTTGTGTTTTATTTACTTATTGTGAATCTATTTAAAGGGTATATTGTTGGCTGTGATGCCTATTTACCATGACTAGTCTGTTTGAAGTTACTGTAGTAACAATCAAGAATAAATGTTTGCAGGCTTGACTCATTGGATTATAGGAGATTCAGTATTTCGCTGTACACTATGAACTGACCCACAGGTTCTCACAGGGGGCTGTTTGGTGATCACAGGGCAAGGGGCAGGCTACTGAGGGTGGCGTTGCAGGAGACCTCTTGGATGGATCTGACTGATCACCGCCGTCAAGTGGGGAAGGCCATGCTTCCCTCCTCCCACACCTCCCTCCCTGCGCAGGAGCAGCGTGCTCCTCCTGCTTGCCTTGCACTGGCCCCGCTTCTCACCTGATCCCACTGCTGAGCTGCAAACTAACCCACAGCAGAAAACTAGTGTGTGGAGATTTCATGTGCAGATGTGTGTGCGCAGCGAGGGTGGCAGTTTACAGTCCGCTGTCCTGAGTGGCAGAGACCCGCACGGTGGATTGAAACCCCAGCCCTGGTGTTAATGTGATGTGGATGTCAGCGTGGCGCTTCAGGGGGTTCATGTCTGAAGTCTCCTTTTTACAACCACAGGAAAGCTGTACGGACACCTCTCCCACAGAGATGAGAAGACACAAGTGTGATTTCAACTACTGAGGACCTAGGACATCCGAGCATACTCTCAGTTTCCCCCTCATTTTCTCTGCCAGCCTTCCTCTCCTCATATACACATTATGATCATCTTTCAGCCTCATGGTCACGTAGTTCTCCCTGAATCCACATGGCCTTTGCCTGACTTACCTCACAGCATGGATGTGCTGTGGGAATGAGCCTGACCTGCCTAGCAAAGAAGGCTTTTTCAGTGTGGAAGACCCCTGTTACATGGCTTAAGAAGCTGGCGGGTGTGCTATGAAGGAGGCAGAGGGAGAAGAGGGTCAGGGCACATGACAGGCAGGTGATTGCTGCCCTGTCCTTGCTCCTGTTGTACAGTTCTTCTAGGAAACCACACCGGTCACTTAAACCACACGCTTCACAGGTGGTTCCCTCTGTTTCTAATTTTCTGGGTTTCTGACCTGAAAGCATAGGGTCAGGTTTGCAGATGTGCTGAGAGCTCGCAATAGCAATTGAAGTCAATGGGAGCTGGGCTTTGAACTCCCTGCTCAAATACAAAATCAGGCCCAAGGAGAATTTAGAGAAGTGTTTGAGCTTGTGTTTTGTACCATTTTTACTCATACTGCAAAGATGGATGCTCCCGTCCTCTCATCTTACTCATACATGGAGAAGATCTAATCATCAGGCTTTTCAGGTGCTAAGAGGCTGCTATCATGAGTGCCTAGGAAAAAACTTGTAGGAAACTAATAAATTTGCTATCTGAGCAGCAAATAAGTCACAGGACGATGTGCTGACAAATGAGAATGCAAATATTGAACAATGTTTCATTAAATGAGCACTGCTCTTATGAGAAATAATAACTTGCAGATGCAGGCAGGAGTATGTCTGATGTCTGATAAGCACTATGGGGTCAATCTAACATGATCTTCCTTCTGTTTTTCAGACTATTAGCGAGTCAGAAATGCCCAGTGTTTTGAACCAGTTATTGCCAATGATCAAGTCTTACAATGAGAGGACAAAAGATGATTATACCTGCGAGGACTTCCTTGTCTTGCTGGTATACCTGTATTCTGTGGTCGAAGAAGTCAAAAGTGGAAAAGAGCTGGATGCAGCTGAAGAAGAGGTGAAAAAGGCCCTAATCAAGGCCATTTGTGATGAGCCAGAGCCATCTTGTGTGTTGCAGAAAATGACAGGTAAGATTCTGCTTGTGTGGTGACAAATTGGATGGCTGTGAACGCGGGAACTGGGAGAAACATGTAAAAGCAGCTTGACTCATCTGTGGTGCTGAGGGTACATGAGTAAGCACAAGGATTTCCTGTAGATTTGTTCCATCTCCCATGTTCATATATGCCAAATGCTGACAGGCTGTCCTTGAATAGTGCTGAGTCTGATGAAAGCTCTACAAGTTGTTCTTTTTGTTAAAGGTTGGCTAAGTTTGTATGTTTTCATAAGGTAATCTTTTCCACGGTTTCTTTCATTGATCAGTGTAAAGTTGACCCTGGGAAGTCAAAATAATCCTAGAAACATGTTCAGTGAACCACAGTTGCTTTGTGAATACGAGATGCTGGCCTGTCTGGCATAAAAGAAGAAATGTGTCTAAAACCAACATTGAGCTTTTTGCTGAAATGACACGAACATTAGCCTTTAAAAATAGCACGCTAAGCCTTTTTTTAGATGAGTGCTCATAGAGTAGAAAAACCCTAACCTCTTGCTGCCAGTGTCACATTTTAGAAAAAAATAATTGTTAAAAAACATCTATTAAAATCAATGAACTATGGCTCGAGGGTGGTGTATCTGAATGGCAGAAGGGATCTTGCTTCCTGCTGTCACTTTTCTCAATATTTACTAATAGAGAGCAGGTTGTTGGCCAGGTCACCTTTGAGGTAGGGAGCATATGAACATAAATAAAAATGTTATGAGGAGCTTACAGTT
This sequence comes from Balaeniceps rex, assembly GCA_013401315.1. Taxonomy (NCBI): domain Eukaryota; kingdom Metazoa; phylum Chordata; class Aves; order Pelecaniformes; family Balaenicipitidae; genus Balaeniceps; species Balaeniceps rex. The sequence continues at coordinate 24,886 of VYZW01000225.1, forward strand.
GAAAGCCTTTGCCAAGAATGGGCCTAAGTGGGGAGTCTCCAGGGCAGTGGAGTAATTCTGCTGTTGGTTGTTCTGGTATTATTCCCTGTGGATCCTTCTGCTTCAAAATACTATTGTGGTCTGACCGGTCTGCTGTTTCTTTGAGTGTAAAATAGTTTAATGGTTAAAATACTCTTAATGTGGAAATGGGCATGTTCAGTCATATTTGCACTGTGCTGTTACTTTAATACTCCTGGCCATGGTGCCCGCAGTGTTCCAGGCTTCTTGTAGACTTTTGCTCTCCTGTTTTTCAATATGTACTGTACATCTTGTCCACTATATGGTGCTTCCCTCACAACTTCAGTGGTGTCTTCTGCTGGATACAGTGCAGTCATTCCTAAACCTCCATTTTCATATTTTGCCTTTTCTCCTATGATCGACAGTGTTTTGAGTCACAGTTTTATAAGTTTCCCTTCATTGTGCCTAACGTAAGTATGGGAAGATTTGAAGTCTCTAAAACTTCAGTCGAGTACCAAAGAGAAGCTGCATTCCTGTGTACATAGATGCTCCCCTTGTTGCTCTCTGTGCTCTCAGGTTATGTAGTTGCAAGCACAGATGGAGATCAAAATATGTGTTTTATGCTTGTCTTATGTTCCATAACCTGTCAATAATTCCCTAGTTTTAAGAATATACTTGTATGCTTGATTTCCAGTGTGCCTGTTTCCTGAGTAAAAGTGAATATCTGGGTATTTGCTCTCAACTCCTGGGCAGATGAACAGGTGAATGAATGTTTCAGTACAATGATTCTTCAGTTTATGAAATAAAATTACTTTTGTCTTTTTACGTGGTGGGCAGACTATTAGAAGCTTGGTGAGTGTCTGAAGTACGGCATTCATCTTCTTAGGCATAAATATTCACTTTGTTATGTGAGGCATCTGACTATGAAAAAGAGAAAGCCTAGACACTGTGCAAGCACTGTTCAGCAACAGCCAAAGCATTCCTGTGTTATCAACATGAGTTTAGCCACAAATCCAAAACACAGCACTATACAAGCTGCCGTGAAGAGTTAACTCCATCCCAGCCAGACCCAGCACAGGTAGGTTTAGACCAAGCACATCATTATTACATTATGAAGTTAGTTGCATAACACAAAGCCAGAGTCCTTGCATCGTTCTATTTCTGTATCTGTGTGTTTAGCACAACCATGTTTGTGCTTTCTGCACAAATGTGTGGTAGTATTTCCCCTTGCTTGCATACTTTTTTGGTTCATCAGCGTTCTTTGTTTTCACATCATATTTAGAATGACAGTTCTTTTGACTTATTCGTAAGAGGAAGAAGAAATATTAAAACTTATTGTGACCAAAGATAAGGATTGTCTTGGGAAGAAAATATAAAACAGAATTTCTAGGAATGCCCCTTAGGTAGTTTTCAAGCCTTTATTCATCTAAAGGATTGCTTTCTCAGCATTAGTGGAATTTGCTGAATTTGTAATTTGCTGTATGTACAGTACAGTACAGTTGAATTGGGAAGACTCAGAAAACATGAGCAGCCTTAGGCTTACTCTTCCCTGACCTGTATTTTGCCAGGCCTGTGTTCTACATCCTGCTTCCCTCTGAATCTTGGGTACCTTGCTCGCAGCTTGAGAAGGCAAAGCAAGTCAAAACAGTATGAGCACCCGCAAGCTTTCTTTCAAAGGCACAGCAGGAGGAGTTTCTTTGTAGCAGGGCTGAAGTTGGAGAATAGATGGCAGTGCCAGTTTCCCCTTTTGGTATAATAGCAGATATAATGCTGAGACTTCTGCTTCCAGCAGAACATGCTATGAACTACAGACTGGCTATTCCTTTTAGCAGGTACAGGTTGGCCTGTTTTTATGAGGTCAACCCAGCTCTGCAAGTTAGCAAGAGCCGCGCATCTGGACAGGTTGTGGTCCAGACCTACAGCGTTCTGCCCTCATTTTACTCGTAAGTCAGAAAGAAAAGCAAACCTTTTCTGCTCTTAAGTGGCCACAAAAGTTAATTAGACTAAAATAAATTTTGGTAATTCTTGGAATCTCTCATTTATGATCAGAACAAAGCAAAATGTTCACAGTCTTTTATTTTGAGTTTTCCATCAAGGTAAATGATAGGAAGAATGATAAACTGAACATGGCAGGAGAGAAAAGTAAGCCAGTTACTGGGTAGATTGCAGACGCTGCCTGCTGGCTCATTCCTCGCCTCCAGGTTCCCATGTGGGACCCGAGTTCCTGAATATTCAATATCCATTCTGCAGTAAATCTGCTCTTACTGAGGAGGTTAACCTGCAGAGCTGCAGGTTTAAGTTTCAAACCCTGCTAGTGATGCATGATTGGACAGTTTTGGTTATAGCAACAGATAGCAAAATTCATACTTGCCTTTAAAAAGGCATACAGAGTAATACTATGTAGGTTGCAAAGCCAAGCACTTCAAAGTTGAGAAATGCCAGTAACTCAGTTTCCCATGCAACCGTCATTTGACTCCTCTGTGCATTGTAGCAGAGTCTTCAGTTTCGTGATTATATAGTGTGTTTTCTATGAGCCATGGCTGCATTCAGTGTATGGACTGAACACCACAGAGAACCAGAAAAATATAGCTTCAGTTATTCTTACACATGATGAATTAAGTACTAATACAGTAAGTGAGATTCTCTATATGATATTCAGCAAGTAACTTTCTCTGGGTCTCAGTTTGCAGTTCATGAAGTGGACTGGCACTCTCAGCTTCGTGTGACTCATTTTGGGACTTGAAGAAGAAAAGCATTAAATTACATTTTCAGGTATTAGTGATTACATGTCTTTGAACAGAGAGGACCTTGTGCTCTGCTTCCCAATACACCTGGTGCCTGATGTTTTGGCTTTAGTTTGGACCCAACACTTTACCAAGGCTGTTAGGTTGATTTAAGCTGAAATTAAAAGCCATATCTCAGCTGTGGCTCTGAACTGCTGCCTAAGCCTTTTGCTTTCCTCTTCTCTGCAAAGCATGGAAGGTGTGCAATCTTGACAGTTACACATTTTTGTTGGTTTTATTTGTTGTTCCCATGGAGTCACTTGAGAAATAAAATGCAGAAGCCTTGTAAAACTTTAGAAAACTTGACTTTTGAGGTCAAGTCATCGGTCGAAGTAATAGCCAGGTTTATACGAGGTGTCTTTTATTCCTATTAAACTTGTTAAATGTAAACTTACTTATGCTTGCTTGAGTCTATGCCTATAGAAAATCTCCAGTGGTGTGACTACCTTGCAGAACTAGTGCAAACCTCCCCCAAAAGATGCAGCTCATCAGTGCACAGGGGGTATTTATGCTATGCCTGGTTTCTAGTGTTACCTAGTGAAACTGGATTAGTATTTGCAGTACTGGAAAAGAAAGCGATTCTCGGAGATGTTAGTCTATCCATCCAGTTGGCCACACCGGATTTCCCTGATGTAGCCTAGATGATTACAGCCCTCTGCAGAATACGTTAAGATGCAGCACTTGCGTAAGCTTATATTGTGAAAGAAGTGTAAGCACTCACAATTTCCTGGCTGTTGAGTGTTAGGCTTCTCAACCTTATTGTTGCCTGAACATATGTTTTCCAAAATATTTGTACAATAACATTCTGCATTTATGTAACACCTTGTTTCATTGAAGCACTAAAAATATTCTGGAACTGTTAATTAAAATGAAAATGCAACACGTTAATCACCCAATGAGATTTAAGAAATATGATACAATTTTTCTGCATGCATAATAATATAACAGTATATTAGTGGTGTTGTGTTTGATGGAACTGTTAAATAATACGTGTTGTGGTAGACTATCTTAATGCCCTGGGTAATAAAACTGAATGTAACAGTTCCAAGATTTCTCCTGAGTGTAATTTACCACAGACATATGTTCTTCATCACTGTTTCCAGCAGAATGTTACAAATTGGAGGGGAAACAGAATAGACCAAAACATAATGGAAAATGATGCTTTTCAACAGAATGCTGGGTTTAGGGGCATTTGGGGGGGATGTCTTTTTGGCAGCTGTTTAAAAAAAAAGTGTAAAGTATCGTATTTATTTTATCATCTTATCTGTTCATCTAGTTTTGTAAATGTTCATGTAGAGCTCTGTACAGTTATAAACGCATGCAAAAGTAATGGTAATAGAGCCACAAAGCAATTAAAAATCTATTTTTTCAGCTGCGCCGTTCTCTCTTTTTCGTCTGCAAATCTCTGTGGGAGCTTTGTAGAGCAGATCTGCCTTTTGTGGTGTGCTCTGGAGGCCAGCAGGCCAGCCGGGTTGTGGGACAGCCGGCTACGCTGCCCACCTGCAGTAACTCTCAGCTGGTAGGGCTGTAGGTATCAGTTGCACTCTCTCAAGCATAGGTGTAGCAGGAACCCTCTTGTGCCGGGAACTGCTGTTTATCAGCCTCTAAAAACTGACATTTTTAATCATAAAGTGGATTTCTGGACTTTTTCTGTGCTTTTTCTAAATTTTGTGTGTTGAAGTGTAGGCATTGCAGTTTTGGGTTAGACACACGGAGTCTTGGCTGCTTCTGCTTCTGATTGTCCTCAGCACATGATTCTTGGAGGGAGATGTTGCACATTAATGAGGTTACACGTTAGTGAAGGTATTACCTTACTGCTAGCATGCTTAAGTATCATGAATCCTAAAATCAATCCCGGTTTTGCAATAAGCATTTACATTCCTAGGCAGGGATGGCCAGTTCCTTCAGAGGACAGGCACACTTTTATTTGGCTGTGGTCTTGGCTTCACTGCTGATTTGGAGCAACGATTTCCCAAACCTGGTTATATTACAGGTAGGTATGATATGAGGTCTTTGGCTGAAGTTATAATGTAGGCCCTTTAGATTTGATTGAATTTACCACCCACCTTGTATAGGAGAGGGCTTCCCCAGCTTCACAGTGGAGGTATAGCTAAGGTATCTGCTAGTGATTTCTTCCCTACCCCACCCCCCACCCCCCATTCATGCAGTTCAGGACAATATTGTGAAACTACCGTTGTTTAAAACCATAAAATCCAAGAGTAAATTCTGAGTGATTTTACATTTCCCATGCTTTTATCAAGAGTATTTTCTATAAAGTTAATAAAGGTTCCACTAGTTCAGTGAAAGGCTGTATAACAGCTTATTTCCAAGTAATCCATGAGCTTCACAACAGAACCGATGGGAAAAAAAAAAAAGTCATGACTTGAAGAAAACTTTTGCACTTTCTAAATTTTATTTTGCTGTTTATTGAGAGTTTAATCCTTACTAAAAAGAGACGTTTTTCACATGTTCTTAAAATGGAATTACATTATTAATGGCAACATGTAGACAAATTAGAGAGGAGTTAATCTGGTATTTCTATGTAGTGTAGGTATTTATGCTGAGAACTATAACTGGCTGTATTTATCCAAAATAAAATAAAGCTGCAACCAAATTGTTTCTTGCTATCATTTAGGGAAATAATAGAAAAATCAAAATTAAATATTGCCCCTCCTGAGTTTTCAAAGATTACATAATTCAAGAAATTCAAAGTTCTGTTCTTTATTTTGAATATTTAGAGAAGCCTTAACAAGCTGTGCTGTCTTCAGGGCCTTCTCAAGAGCTTCCATTTTGCCTGTTCATGCTTCAGGAGCTCTGCATTTGCATTGTCTGCACAAAAACCAAGAGCAATGTGTTAGCAATGCTGGGTCCTGCTGGGGCAGTCCTGCAGGTCTGGGGTACAGGACTCCGGTTTAAGGATTGCTGCTTGATTCCAGGCATCCGTGGGAGTCTGGCTGCCTGTAGGTTTAGTAGATAGGGATCAGCTCCCCACCAGAAGGAAGGTTTATAAACTAAACTGTTTATGTTAAAAGTTCATAGAGTGGGTTACAGGGGGTGGGGGAATACCTCAACACATCAAACCACTAAACATTTTGAATGTCCAGACAGGCTGCTCTCTGAAATACTGATTAGCTTCTTCTAGTCCCTGATGCTAAGGGGTCATTTTCTTGCCTAATGTTAGCAGGACAGCTTTGTGCTCCAGTCTGAATTGGGAAGAAGACCTCTTCCCACCAGGTTAGGCTGTTATATGTGCATGATTAGAGGCTGTGCTGTTTGGGGAATCTGCTCAGTCCTGTAGCCTGCAAGTCATAACTGCTGCTCTGTAATGAAAGCAGACAGCAGAAATGCTGCTACGTATGGTCTGTGTAGAGCTAAATCTGCTGTGATTTAGAGGGGAGCTGTAAATGCTGGTGTGGCATGGCTGTGCAAACTTCAGGGCTGCTGCCATCATCATGGATGCATTACAATGAAGAAAAACTTTCTCATAGGATGGCTTTACTCAAATGGTAAAAAAGAAAGCCATCTCAGATTATGACAAAGTTTTTTTTCTCTTTCTCCCATGCTCCCTGTGTCTCCCCCAGTACTGAGGAGATGGTCCTTGCCCCGCAGAGCCCTCCCAGGCTGGCGTGCAGATAAGGCGCAGTTGGAATGAGTTTTCCCTTTTGCATCGGATGACAAAATGTAGTCTCAGTTGATAGAGCTAAATAGCTTCATCCTGCCATAGTGCAGATGTTATTACTGCAGCCAGATGAAACCCAGACCATTTTCTTCCCAGTTCTGAAATGGGAGTTTAATGCTCAGGAGATGTTTTTTTTTCCCTGTTGCCCCAGCTGATTTTATAGACACCTAAAATACCCCTCTCTCTGACTCCAGAGGGTGTGTGTAAGATGACCTCCTGGTATCTGTCTTATTTTCTTGATGCGTTTTGAACCCAATCCAGTGGAAAGTATTTGTGGTCCAGCAGTCCCAGAGGATGGTGGATCTGACGTTCACCCTACCAGGAGCGCTGGGAAGACATGGACAAAGCTGCTGCCTGGCTGGGTGAGAGGGGCTGCGTAGGGAGCTCCTGTAGTTTAATTAACCCTGAGGTGCTGCCACTGCTGCAACACTTCTGTCCTTTGCTTCATGGTAACAGAGCTATTGGGAAGAAAGATCACTTCACACATCCCAGGATATTAATCTGATTTACACAACAGTCACAAGAGGGTTGTTGCGACCCCTCTGCAAAAATGGGGAAAAATGGAGGATGCACCGAAGCAATGACCTGCTCTGCTTTAGCCACTGACCCTGCAGGCGCAGAGTACGTGTCCTAATTTTTGTCAGCTCTGCTTAGGACCCTTGAGCTCTCCAAGACCTCAGTACCTCTCCATTGTGACCTTTCTAAAGGCTTCTTCCCACTCCTGTTCAAAATCCATGGTTGGCAAATGGAAGATGAGCGAGCCACAACAGCAGTTGCTGACTTCAGGCTTGGTATCGCTCCCGGGGTGGATTCCTGGGCTGTTTCTCAGCTGGGGTGCATGGAGGGTTTTCTAATGAAGTGTTTAGGAGACAAATTGTTTGTACTAGCATTCTGGATTAATTTATATCTAAATTTGCATATTTATATTTTTTGCATGTCTTAAAAAAAAATCAGGCATATCTTAAAAATCAGTATTAAGCTATGGTACTAGAGGTGAGAAAATCAGGCCACTTTGTACATACGCAGGGATTTGTTTGGATTTCATGATGTACATTAAAATGTATGGTAGAAGGCAATCCCAACGGAAGCCCAGTGGTGTTAGGGGTTTTTTAATTTTTTTTTTTTTTAAACTTTCATATGTTGTCTGTTTATTTTGTCTTCAGCACCTGGTCTCAGTTGGCTCCAAACTGGATAATAATTTTCATTGAAATGTTTATAACATGAAGTCTTTTTTTTTTCTTTTTTAACATGAGACATATGCCTGCAGCTCTGCAGGCCGCTGTCTCATTGCCAACTTAGCAGGACAGCCAGCTGCAACAGGAAACTGATATGGTGCAATTTTCATTAATGATTTGTATTCTTTTTCAGCATGCAAATTCAATAGCATTTAGAAGATGCTTCTAACATCGAATATCTCTTTGCTTTAAGCATAAAATGAAAAGAGAAGCTGCTTTAGAATTAGGCAAGTTTTTAAAAGGTACTTGTATATGTATGTGGCAAGGCTAAATCCTTTTTTTCTTCTTTCCATTCAAGTCACTTCCTTGCAAAACCTTAAAGTTTTGGCATGTTGTAAAACTATGAGTAAATTCTTGCTGTTTTGCAGAGCACACCCAGCCTGGCAAACCAAAAATGGTGAAGTATTAAATAACTGTCAAATTAAGAGGGAAAAAAAAAAAAGGGAAAAAAAGGACTAAAAGGACTTGTTAGTAGTCACCACCCATATGACAGAAATCTACTGAGATTTTGGGGGTTTTGTTTTTCTTTTGCACACAGCCACAAAAGTTAAGGTGCTTGCTGTAGATTGCAACATTTTGCTTTGTTACATTTAAGTGCTGCCTTGTAAGAGTTTCTAAGTATTCTATTACAATTCTTGTCAATTTGGTATCTGTTTTAAATACCACGCTGTGTGATGGATCTGATGGCACAAGGACAGCCAGCATTGCCTCCACCAAGGCAAGGAGGAATAACTGTCAGCTTTAGATATTTCTAATTGTTTTCTTCAGCTCACTGGTGGTGGTAATTCTCTTGTGCTTACCATGAGATTTTATCAGGGTTGAATTCTGTCCTTTGAATTTTGGGCAGTCAACCTATTTCAGGCTAGCAATCTCCATGCATTTTAATGATGATACAATATGTTGAAACCCAGCATTTCAAGAAGCAGTTGAGCCCAGCCATTAAGTGGAATCATAAGGCTCTGCGTTATTGTGGTGTTAAACCAAAAAAATCTCTTGACTAATTGATTATAACCCATCTTTTATTTTGCAAAACCTTGGCTGTGTTGGTCATCTTAACATCTCAACAGCAGAACCAGGAATATAAAAATCACACTGAAAAGAATTTCTAGAATTTAATAAGTAGCTCAGCGATTTATGGCTTAAATGTATATGACTTGTCCATGCAGCTCACTAGTCAGCATGCCCTAATTTTCCCTTCTTCATCCCAAGCTTTGGAGACTCATTGGATTTTGGCTCTGGCGGTCTTCTTGTTCAGTCATTAATTATAGTCAAGATAATTTGCTTTCACATATATTACATTTTAAGGGTCAGGTTCTGCTTCTGCATAAATCAGTGTGAAAATATACAGTGCTCCTCCTGCTTGCGACAGTCCTGAGATCAAGCTCAAGGGACGGATCAAACTATGATGATGTAGTCCATGGATAAATTCTGATGTAAGAGGGTAAGCAGGATTAAATATTTTCATTTATCTGTCAACCTTGCTAATATAACTTTTTCTTAATATAACAATTTAAATACCTTCCTTAGAATTGTTGTTTGTGCTACAACTGTTTTGTTTTCAGTAACATCTAAATATTGTCACATACTACAGAAGTTCAAAAGTGCTACCTTATTTAAATGAATACTTTCTCACAAATCTCTTCATGTGTACTCAAGCCCTTACTATAAATCTAAGAGGCAGATTTCTTATGGCCTTGAATTTTAAATCAACATGAAGAAGGTGCTCTCATAGTCCCTTTCTCCCTATTCTTGTTTAGTTTTAAATTTTATAGTTGAGTAAATGTCACCTCTGGTGGTTAAAGTTCAGGTCAAGTTACATTTTGCTGTGACCTTCCTGCTCTCTTTTGCAGACACTGGGACTGTGGTCTGTCAAGACAGGAAAGTTCACAGATCATAGCCTAAGGATTCTTTTTTTTCCTTCTCTTTCTTGGATATCCTTTCATCAAGCAAGGAAAGTAATGTTTGTAAAATTGGATTGAGGGAGTTCTGTTAATTGAGAGTTTTGTGTAAATAACAGTGATGTTTGTGCCCTACACAATTTTAGAAAGCATTATGCATCGCTGAGGCTGGTTTAGAACCAGATGTCTGATTCTCTTTTAATTTCCCACTTTATTCATTAAAATAAACATTATTGTGGAAATACTTGCCTGATGAGAGGTGGCAACAGCCAGTCATAGTCAATTAGATGCACTTATTTAATGAAAAACAATACAGATATGTATTAGACTTGCATGGATTTGTGTTAATGTGGGGAATGTGTGGATATAATGTGTGAATGTTCCTGGTTTATTCAAATCTCCTTCTTCAGGCTTTTGTTTTTGGTGCTGTCTGTGCATATTTCTTTTACAAATCTGTGTACACCATGTGTATTGATGTAGCCCCAAGACTTTAAAAAAATAGAGGGAGAGATAGGTAGATTGACAGTTATAAAATGGTCTTTGGGGAATGCTTATAGCCACCGAGAAGTGCTGCTGCCTGTTCACCAAGCAGAGCTACCCAGATGACAACTTCTTTCCCAGGCTGTTACCAAATATCAGCACGTATATGCCCAGGAGGCTCCCCAGACATATGCCCCAATCCTGTCGGGAATTCTGCCTTTCTTCCTTATGCTCTCTTAAAATGTTGAGCAATTGGAGGATATATAGACATGGCAGAGGCTTGTGTTAGCTTGAAGGAGATTTATTAGAATGGAGGCCACAAATGAGAAAAACCTAATAAGATTAAAATTTGGAAAGAGCCTTGCTTCCAGTAGCCTTGCCTAATAGCAAATGAGAATTAGGAGTCAGAGAATCTAATTCTTCAGTTTCTTCCTCATCTTTTCTCTTCTGCACCTTTCTGCCATCTTCTCCATACTCTGCTCACGTTCGTGCAAATCCTGTGCGCTAAGTGAGGAAGAAATGGCAGAAGAAATAGTAGGGGCTAATTGAGTGCATGCGTATCTTAATGTTGTTCATGCTGGGGAACTGTAATTCTGGCATTTGTTAACTTTTGAGTGCTTGCCTTCACAAACTCGTTGTTCCTTTGATGCTTTCAACATAATTTTCCAAGTAAGCAAACAAAACACTTAAAAGCTGAAACAACATTTTGACTGTAGAGAATTATACTTATTTTACTGGCAAGTTCAAATAATTTGGCTGCACATTATAGCTGTCTGCTGCTTGCACTAGTGAAGTGATCAGTGTAATAGCAGGTTGTCTTCCAAATGGACCAAATGTTTACCAGTGGGTAAACATACCACGTAGGCTTTGCAAGTATTTGACAGCAACAGAGTACTGAGGTTTATGAATAGTTGATTCAATTTGAGATTTTCTGCCTATATTCCTTTAGCTTCTTTTGTCCCTTCATGCCACAGCTCTCTTCCCCCACCATCCACGTTGTATTCCTCCCTGTTCATCTGTTTTTACTTCTGCCCCAGTTCTTCCCTCTGCCTCTCCATCACCTACATGGATCCAATCTGCCCTTAGCTCCTTGCTATGCTTCCTTTTTTTTGTCCACCTCCTCCTAAAGCCTTCCTTCAGTCTCCCCAGGCTCCCACCTGTAGGCTGTTTCACTCCTCTGCTGCATTCATGTATGTGAAGTATCCTCCTGCCCTTCCTTATTCATAATTTCAGGTCAAGCATTTATGGAGGGGAGACTTTAGTGACGAGCTGTCATATCCCCAGGTGAAAATGCCATGTTCTTACTCCCCCTCATAGATCTCCTCTGTTCCCCAGAACAAGCTACTGTAGGACAGTTCCAGCCGCAACTGGTTACCAAATTAATTTTTAAAAAGGAAAAAATAAAAATAAAATTAAACAAAGGCATTATGCTTATTTTTGTATAGCTCCCTAAAACCCCTCTATTCTTACATTACTCCCCCAAAACACTTACTTGTACTGATCAGGGATGGAAGTGGAGTATGCTGGGTTTGTTCCTGCCACCGTACTTTAACCCAGGTTTAAAATAGGAACCTTGTCTGTCTGTATTTTCATGGCCAACAGAAGGAGGTTTTTCAAGGGCATGATTCATCTTGTTCAGTTGGGTGCCTTGAACCAGCCTTAAGAAGTACCTGTCCTTCCATTCCCAAGGGAGAGGTGTGGGAACCATCCTTCACCAGGTTGGTTATGTACCTATGGAGCAGGCATACCTGCCTGGCATGGGATGCATCTGCAAGGAGCCACTGCAGGATGGTGATGGTCAGTGCCCAAGCTGCTGCTGGGGGCTTCATCAGTAAAGGTCATGTTGCAAAGGTTGGATGTTGCTTTATTTCTGTTCATAATTAGTCATTTGTGTCTTGCTATTTGCTTCACATTCTGCAAACCCCTTCTTTCTTCAGAAATAGTCTTATATTGAAAGTTCAGCTCCTTTCACCAGCGCTATCCTTGTCGAAAGGTCTGGATATTTTACTTTGAGTTCATAGCCCCTAAGTTAAGTTCATGGTGGTTCTTTCTCAGTTCTTGTGTCTCAGACAGCGTTTCTCTGTGCCGAAAATACACATTTATCTGGCATGTATTTTGAGAAACAAGAATATGTATAAGTGATAATACATACTCATTTACAGCCAGTTTTATGAGACAAGAAATGACAATCTTTGTTATTTTTGCTTCCATTTTCCATGCCTATTTACCATCTGCTTCTCCAGCAATGCAGTGTTTCTGGCAGATACATAGGAACTGGGAACATCATGCCTTTTATTTTGCAGTAAGTGGGGGTTTCTGCACTTTACAATGCACATGACCCTTCCTTAACTAACTCCCTTGATGGCCCTGGGTTTGAGGTGCCGTGTTGTGTGTTGCCTGTGCAAATAACTTCTTCCAGACCTTGTAGTGGTAGATGGAGTGGTTTGGTTTGTTTTTCCTTGTAGCAGCTGTGATTGTTGGATTTAATATCTATTTGATTCTAGTATATTTGCTAGTATCTCTTTCCTGGCTTCAAGGAGATAAACTGGGATGAGTCATAGAGCACTTATTCCCAGAGATAGCTTCAGCAATTGAAAAGGGACCATGAATACTTCAGGCAAAAGTACTAGATATTAGGCATAGATGGTATGAAGGTCACTGGTTTTTGTTGTTTTTTTTCCCCTCCCTAAGTAGATGAAGTTCTCTTCAAACAGACTGCAGAAATACCAATTAGTGTGCTTCATTCTGAAATATAATCAAATTTAAAATGTAAAAAATCCCTTTCGGCTACAGTATAATCGGGGCCACTAATTATGAAAGGCATATGTTCCCCTCCATCTTTCTTCCCCCCACCCATGTAGATAATTGTCCTTCTCGAATGATTTCTTCTTTGTAAAAGTCTTTGTGACATTCTACTACCTGGTTTGCTCAAAGCAATGCTGTTATCTGGTGCATTAGGTTTGCATTGTTGGATTCTTGCAGGATAATATACAATATAGTTACACTGATTACTTGCTATTTCATGTGTCATCTGTGTTTTGGAATATCTCAAAGCTTGTCAGTCTTCCGCTGGGGATTACATCATTTTGGGGGTCTCAACCATTCTGAAACAAAAGCATACTTCAGTGGTAAAATATGTATGCCCGGACAGCTGGCAGTCTTTCAAGGCTCCAAACTTGACACAGAGTTAATCTCAGAGAAATGTATTTTCTTCCATTCATAGTAACTAAACAATTATTTCCATGCTTTTTTTTCCCTCCCCGCCTTTTTTTTTTCTTTATTAATGTAGGGTTTTCTTTATGGATGGTAAATACTGACATAAAATACATTTCTTTGTTTTTTTCCCAGCCACTGCGGGATTTATTCTGGGGTGGTGATTTTGGTTTCTGCATGGTCTTTGAATGTTTTGGCAATGGTCAATTCAAATTAATAATTGTTTCTGTAATGGTAAGCCTGATCTTGTTTGAAACGTGCAAGTCTCTCTGTTACTGGCTTGCCTTTTTTTCAGGGGCAGACCTTTGAGGAGAAAGTCACCTGTACCTGCTAAGCTACCTTGTCCCATATTGAATTATAACAACAAATTGGTATCACAGACCGTACCACCCCATCACATAAGCACTATTTATGTTGTAAAGGCTTCATAAGGGTTGAATTGAAACACAACTTGTTGCACTAGGATGAATTTCATCCCAATATCCAACATATAAAAGAATCAAAATGAATGGCTTCAGAGTTGCTATGAGAAGAAGCTAGAAAAAACAGCAATGCAAAATTGGACTAAGAATTTGCCATGTGCATACTTAATCTTGATTTTCATGCTATTCCTACAACTTTGTTAGGTTTAAAAGATACATGCTGCATTTAACTTGTTCTGAGGAAAACCTGCCTGCCATATGAACTCTCAGCTTTTATTTAGGCAGCCACTTCCAGGCTCGTGCCCCAGTGAGTCCTTTTTCAGTACCAGCTTCTGCCATCAGGCTCACCTGTAGGTGGACAAAGCCTGCTTTGGGAGCTGCTGCATTCAAACACACTGCATGAATCTCTCTTGCAGACCCACTAGGAAAGGATATAGCCAAAATGCAAACACCTGCAGAATATTCTCAGCTTCAACAGACTATCTCTTTTATTTTCCTAAAATATTATTTCATCAAATATTTTTATCATATCTCCCTAATGTTAAAAATTTGCCTTTCCATTTGAAAGAGAATTTAGGCATAGAGTTTGAGTGACTGATATGAACTAATCATAAAAAATATAAAATGTAAATGAACTAATAATATTAATTTATTTTTATTTGGCATATAGTACCAACAAATAAACTACTGTTGCTGGGGATATATGTGTGGATCTATTTCTGTATTTGATTGACCAGAAAACTTCTGTGAGTTAACTTAACAGCTTGCAGAAGGTAAGGTTTCGTCTTGATTTTTTTGATAGATTTTTCTTTACTTTGCAAAGATTTCATGTTAAAAGAGTTATGGGAGTGGGGAATTTATGCTTTTGTTTCACATAATATGGAGATGTCAGTGGTGTGACAGACGAGTTCCTTCTATATGTAGACAAGCATTTAAATAAGTGGAAAGCAAATACGAAAAAGTTCTGGGATTTTTTTTTTAAGACTGGAGCTTTCCAAAAACATCCCTTAAAAAAATTTTCTATCTCCTTTTAATTTACCACAGATTAATGAAATCTATGTTCCTCTAACTTTAGTGGAATTTAATTTTAATTACTTTTTTTTTCCTTGTGTGCAAGAACTTCCCAATATAAAGAGATTAGAAGGCCTTCATTCATTCTTTCCAAGGCACACCACTGCCAAAAGAGCACTTTGTAAGCAATTAAGCAGAATTGTGCAAGCTCTTACTGCTGTTGTTTAAATCTACAGCAAATCTGATTTTCCATTGGTTTGCACGCAAGTCGTGCAGTCAAGTATCTAAGTATGCAGGTCGTGCAAATTACAAGTTTATTGAAGGGTCAGTATAGTTATTAATGGCAGCTGTTCATAGGATCCTTAACGCTGAGCTGAAAATTTATCTTTTGATTTGAATGGTTCTCACCCCTGAAACCATTATAAGGTCTCAAGAGCATTACTATTTTTAACTAAATAGTGGTTATGTCTTTCAGTTTACTTAGGCATCAGACCAAAGATCATTGAAGTCAATATGAATTCTTCCATGTACAGCAGCATGCTCTGGGTCATGCCCTTAATAAACTGTTGTGTTTGCTGTCTAAACCAGAAGAGATTACAGAATGAAAACTGGTGCGGTACAAACCAAAATGGGTTCAATAATAGCCTGAAATACTAATTCTACCTCCAGTCAAGCCAGTGGAAGATAAACATCCGACAAGAAAAGTTGGACTGTTTGTTGCGTTGAAGTTACCTTTCAGCTAACCTAACCACGGTAAAAACTTTTTGTCGTGATCACCTTGCCCACACACTGTTGTTAGTGATGAGAGGTTGGGGTGGGCAATAAAACACCATGTAAGATTTTGGAGTGCATGTGTTTATCATTAAGCAAACACTAACTCATCTGTGAAGTAAAAAAAGGAGTTTGGTCTTTGTTTTGAAGGTCTTTTTAATCATGATAGAACAATTATATTTATACTACAGAAGACGTGGCGAAGATGATAGTAACAATTAAGAAGCCATATATCAGGAACCCTGAAAATATGCTTGGAATAGAAAGTTCAGTAGTGTAAAAATTAGGAATTCGGGTATTGTACTGTATGAAAGTTTCATAATAAGGAGAAAGAAGGAAATATATGATATTATGCAGCAATCCTCCATTAATGTTCAGAGGAAAAAATGGAAGGAAAAAAACAAACCAAAAGACTCTATTTAAGCCTTTCACATCATTACATTATAGCTGAGTGATCCAGTGGAATGTAAAAGATATTTTTATAAGTAAAAGAAAGGGAAGGGAAATACCCTAATATTAAAAATATTCCAGACAACCTATGAATTCAGAATAAAAAATGTGCAATAGAAAAAAATAAGTACCTGATTTTGAAGCTTGATTTTAAGGCAACCATCTTCAGCCTTCTCTCTGGAAAGGCTTAGAAAAGCAGCATTTTCTGCATTAAATGAGGCTAATTTTTGATGGGTCTGTTCAGGTCCTTACTGGACGTCACAGGAGGAGTATTCCTAGAGGTGAAAAACACTGTTAGATAGAAAATTTCAGTCTGAACTGAGGGATGACACAAATAGTAAAATGGGAAGTACTTCACTGGTGGGTCTGAAAGTGCAAAAGCTTTTACTTGCTTTTGTTTGGCAGAAGTATTAAGCTCATGGGAAACTGTAATGATAGTAAACCTTTTTGTCTGTGTGATGCTGAATTTTAGCTTTGCAACAAGAAAAAGCAGGAGCTACTGAAATGTAATAGTGGTATTCATCTTAACATTTAATTTTGTTTAGTGTAATTTTTAAAACATAAGCTTTTTTTGAATTATCAAAAGGGAACTGAAAGAAATGGATATCATTATGCTAAGTTGTTGTCTGCTTTCTAGTTTTCCATGCTAAATTATTCCCTTGACAAACAGGACTGAAAGTATTTGTACTTCAGACATTTTATGATTAATCAGCCTCTGTGTTTGTGTCTGGGTTAGTAAAAACAGAGCTACTGTTGAGGGGTGGAAATAATCATGCTGGCTTATGCCTGCGGTCAATACTCCTGCTTCTGTTGGGTACATTTTTTCCAACGTGTATCAAATACCATATAGAAGGTATAGCAGTGATTGAGGAAACAGCCGCTAAAGGGCTGTTTAGGCAAAGCCTTTCACTTACACTTTATACGGTTCAGTAGCAGAGGTGCCTTGGTATTATTAGTGGTTAGCTGCCTGAGGCACATGTTAGGTGCCTGAGATTCATTTTTGATGGTGGCAAATTCTCAAAAGGTGTTTGTTACTACTGGCCTGGGGATGGGGACTGGTTAGGCTCCTCACCCCTGAGAATCAGGTCTGTGTGATTTTGTTAATTGGCTTTATGGTCCAGATGATGGAGCAGTTTCATTGAAAGGCTTTTGAACACAATTCACCAGCTACTTTGAAAAGATTACCATTGAAAGCCCTTCGGTGCAATTTTCAGTCACCGTGGACAAAGTGCTCCCCTTGCGGTCTCAGCTTTAGTAGAAATTGCTTCGCTGGTATTTTGCAGATGTACTCAGAGGGGATCTCAGCTCGGGTTTCTGGCTGCTTATCGTAAAGCGCGAGGCCCTCGGGGACGGGCACCGTGCATCACCGAGGACATCTGAAGTTCAGACTTATCAAAGAGAAGAAGCTGAGCCACGGGGTCTGCACTTTCCCCCACGTGTCTGGGTTGGGTGGGGAGCGGGGCCAATGCTTGGTCATCAAAGTGGAGAGGTGCACACCGTGAATACTGGCTTTGTTTTCAACCCTGTTTGTCAAAGAGGAAGGTACTTACTAGCACAGAAGTGAGAAGGGAGTGTTGCTGGTCTGAAAGTCATTGTTATCTGGATTTTTGCATGGGAATAGATGGAGAGAAGAAAATGTTCCTACAAACACAGCCTTATCCACTAGCTCATTTCATAATTTCCTTCAAACAGTCAATTTGCATTCTTTACAAGTGCTTCAGTTTTTTCTTTACCAAGGGGAAACGGAAGTAAATGGCTTATTTTCTTGCATGACTTTGGCATCTTCCACGCTTCATAAGAAATAGAAGATTTTCTTCTAAAGATGGTCTTGAATACAAGCATTTACATGGTTTAGAATGGGACAGGCAGATTTTTTTGACTGATACCTGAAATTGTGCATGCAGCTTTATAGTGTATGTTCTCACTTATGTGCACAAATGATGATTTGTTCAGATAAAGTTGCTCAGTTTACCCAGGCAAATGCTACACCACGAGCAAGTGCCATCGTGTGTGAAGGTCAGCATAGAAAAACAAAGCAAAAGGTCACCATGAAATAACCATGATGATTTATTCATTATTATAAATATTAAGGTAATAATGTAAAATGCTTGCTCAGTTTTCTTGAATACGTGCAAAAAAGGTATTTCCATATGTAGGACAATTCAGCAGAAAAGAGGTTCTTTCTGTCCATTAGTCTAAGGACAAGTAATGAAAAACCAAACAGTTCGTGGTCGCTATAGATCAGCAGAGACTTACAGTGGTTTTACAGCATTGTTTTACAGGTTGTTGGTTTTAGCTTGGGTTAATTCCCTGATCTGTTTCACAGTGCAGCTTGTCTATCAGCTCGTACCAGCGTGGCCGAGGGAGCTGGTTTGCAGCATGGGAGGATGCTGGAAGGGGTGAGGACTCCTGCTGTCATCCTGCCTGCTGAGCAGCCTGGACAACCATTTGTTTCATGAACTTTAATTTCACATGATTAGCGCTTTATCAGCCAAATTCATGGATTCCATAGCTTTCACCAGGGCATCCTCCTGCTTTTTCTGTTCAGTCTTTCCCTTGGTTGTTGAACTGTCAGTGAAATAAAATAGCAGGCAACCCTCCTGGAGATAGGAGAAGTCTTGTCAGTCCTCCTCCAGCACCCTTCAGCACCTAGCTGGTGCCATCGTGGTCCTGCAGCTTTTGTCTCCTTGTAATAGCAGAAATGCATCCTAACGAACGATCAGTTGTGTTGTTGGATAAGTGCTAAATCCTACTTCCCTTTTCCCTCCCCATACCCACAGTGCTCGCCGGCATTTGTATCTAAGGGCACTGGTTATATCTTTATACGCTCTCCTTTATTCATTTTAATCTAATCTACCTCCCTTACATCATTCTCCTCTCTTCCTGCCAGGAAGTCATGCTGAGGGGAGCTCCCCTGGTCCCCCAAGAGTTGTCTCGGGGAGATATCTTGTGCTGTTGAAGGCCCCGCTTTACGCTTTGTGGATTGCAGATGGTCTAGACGCAAATTGCATTTTGTCTTTCAACATAAAGCACCACATTTTTAACACATACCTCCAATAAATACAGCAAGAGAACCAGTTACTAATGGTACCTTAAGGCAGGTATTCCAGCTGTCTTGGAGTTCTATATGGCATCGGTATGGCATATTTTATATGCCCAGCTCAAGAACATAGCTTCCAGGATATGGGGTTGCTAAAAGCAATGTGACAGTACTGTCGGTGTGCGAGCTTAAGTCCTTGCTGTATTTTTTCATACTTTATTCTTTTTAAATAGCTGTCGGTTATGCTGCTGCACAAGGGACTACTGCTTCAACAAAATAGTCAGACTTATATTGTTAATCAGAAAGTTACATCATATCTAGCCACATTTATTTAAGCAACTACATAGCTTAGCCTCCATTTGCAATTTTTTGATAGATTGCATTTTGCCCACAAATAGTACTAATCTCTGTCTGGATGAAATGTGAAATTAAATTCTAAAAGGGCAAACAGTATTTATTTTTAATCAATTATATAAAGATTCCTTAAATGTGCTGAAGGCTTTTTAAAAAACTGATTTCAAAGACATTTTGATAAGTTTAAATGCAAGTTTTTCCAGTTAATAATAGAACTGACAGATCATAATGTCATAAAAGCTTCACTTGACTAGACCTCATCCGTTGATATCTAGTTTTTATCCGTAAATTGGAAATTGGTTCTCTGTATCTAGCAACCAAAGATTTTCGCAGCTTTTAGTCAACTAGCCTTTGAATTGAGCTAGATGAATAAACTGACTTAAAGAAAATGTTCTCCCTGCACCTGCAGAAGAAGCTGCAGCTGCCAAAAGATGAATACTTCAAAAAACTTGGATCCCTAGGATTTAGCCAGTGATTTCTGCCAGTTCAGTACTTTGATGTTCTTCAAAAGTTCAGCACCAAATGCTCAGTAATGGGGGTTATTATGTAAGTATAGCCCTTTTAAAAAAACCTAACGTAATATCAATTTGGAATCTTAATAAGCAAAAAAATCCAACTTAAACCTAACGTAATCTCAATTTGGAATCTTAATAAGGAAAAAAATCCAACTTAAATAAAACTGTTTGTTGGTGGAGGTGGTTTTTAATACCTGCTTTTTATTTACACTCTTGTCTCTGAAATCAGCACGGGCTTTCCATATGACTGTCTTTGTGCAGGTGATGGAGGTCAGCTGCCAGCAGAGAGAGGTATTGGTTTAAAAGAAGAAAAGATAAACCAGGGAGGCATAATTTCAGTAAGTCACTAGGGACGGAGGGTGTTCATCCAAGGTTTCTGGAAGAATTTC
Source organism: Balaeniceps rex (assembly GCA_013401315.1). Lineage (NCBI taxonomy): Eukaryota > Metazoa > Chordata > Aves > Pelecaniformes > Balaenicipitidae > Balaeniceps > Balaeniceps rex. Next base: position 45,123 of record VYZW01000225.1, read on the forward strand.
AGGAGGGAGCAGCTGAGTTGTGGTCATATGTAGCTCACTGAAAACAATTACATCAGCAAAGAAACAGATGTGGCTGATAGCATACTTAACTTAGGAAAGTGGGTATAATTCTGAACCTTACTCTCCTACCCGCACTAACAACGAAGTGCTGAAGAGAGAAGTATAAAGGCAGGAGGACAAGATGGCTGTTGAGCCCTGTAGGCACAGGCAGGAAACCTCTGGGATGCAGGGAAGGGCAGTGCCCAGGGCCAGGGATTACAGGAGGCAGCACTGACCCATGCAGGAACTCACCCTGGTTTTTAACAGCACTGTAGATAAATTCCTGCTCCTCCCAATGGAAGGAGGGTAGCCATCAGAGACCTGGATCATCAGCCGTGGGCTGGTGGGCATTCTTACATCATGAGGGGAGGAGGAGGGAGCTATTCAATACATAGTCCTCTTCACTTTATTCTGCTTGAAAATGTGAAAAGATGTGATAATTTCCAGGAAAATCAAAGATAGTGATAATTTCCAGAAAAATTTTATGCAGTTAGAAAACAGGTTACAGAACTTCACCGTGGACAAATGCAAGGTGGCGAGTGTTGGAAAGGGCATGTAACTGTCTCTTTGTCCTATATCCAGGGAAAATGATGTCTGGCTAGGTTTTTTGCAAGTAAGAGATTAGCGGTATGTCTTAAGCCTGGACAGCAGTTGTCAGATAAATGGATTTAATATTAGCATCTTTTTGAGGGTGTTATTTTGCATAAATTGAGGTTGAAATATGCAACTGAAATCCTCCTCCTTATTATGTTCAGCTCTTGTCATAAATTAATAGAAAAGGGAGAGAAATGAAGCAACGGGAAGTGGATAGCTGGAAGATCATATAGGGAGCCAGGGTTAGCTGGAAAAGTTTGGAAGAAGCATGGGAAAAAACAAAGAAGTCTAAACCATGAATTTTTGTATGAAGGCTTTTGTTCAGAGTTCTTAGTTGCCTGTAGTATGGGGACACTGAAATTTAAATGCCAGGCACCAATGGAGTTGTCATTTCACCTATAGCTTTTGTGTTCATTTTCTAATGTGAACTCGGGAGACAAACGCACACAATCCCATGGGTGCACATACACACTTTCATGTACCTCCATGAAGGTATGTGCCCTGGAAAGTCTGCCCATGGCTGGAAGGTGATTCTGCAAAGGCAAGATCTAAAGCTAAACTTCTTTCTCGTGCTCTTGCCCAAGCAGACTTTGCAGGATTATATCACAAACAGTCATGTTGCAGGGAACACGTGCTGGTATTTCAGCTGGTCAGGTGTCACATTTTTAAAGATAGCGTCCTTTCAGCAGAAAAAAACTCAAATACCAGAACAAAATAAAGAAATAGAGTTAAAACATATCAGAGATATACATGAAATATATTCTATTAGTAGTGATGATGTGGTAGAAATAGAAATAAAAGTGCCATATTTCACAGTTGGACACTTCAAAGGGTACTCCTTTCCCAGTAATCCTCTGATCTGCTTCATGTCACAGGTCACCTAAACAGTATTTACAAAACTCCTGGCTGGAACACTCGTTCAGGATTTCAGGTGTCGCAACTTTTTTTGACACCAAAAGTTCAAGTGCACTGATATTTCTCTGAGAATGTTACATCAGAGTTAATTTTTATGTAGACTCATGTTTATGAATGTGTCTCCTCAAGACCAATGTGAAACTTGCCTGGAGAGGGGGAAAAGTTTTCTCCTGACAGGCGTGCGATGAGGTTAGACAGTGTCTGGTAGTTAGCTGGGCACTACTTTGAACGTGCTCGAAAAGATGAGGACCAAAGCAGGAGTCAAAAGGCTTGGCTTAACCATTGACCCACGTGCTACTGAGAAATTGGTGTGAACTCTGAGTTGCCATTGCATCTGAATGTAAATATTAATGTTCTCCTCCAAAGTGCTTTGCTGTGTTGAAGAGTAAAATGCAACGATAATAATAGCTGCTATAATTTTGAGCGTGGGCTGGACTTGGATGTAAAGTCTCACTTTTGGCACCAGGCTCGTTCTGGGAGCTTGGTGCTTGGGCAGCGATGGATTCTGCTCTCTCAGGCAGGCATTGTCCATGGTCGTAGGTGGCCTTTCCGAATCCTCCAAGCTGTGAAGGTTTGGGAATTGTATACTCATCAAAGAGTTGCTAGTTGCTTCAATTAGGTGGGTCCTATCTTCTACTCTTTCCACAGAGTTAGTTTAGTTTTTACTCTGTCTTGTTACTCCAAGAAAATGATGGCATAAGCTGACTACTGCAAGTCCCTGTGCACTTTCTTGCAAACCCCTGCACTAGGAAAGCTGCTCTATGAAGACTGGGTGTTAGGCACTTTGGCAGGCATTTGAAGACACTTTTTTCCTGCTTTTCCTCCTGTTTTGTTTGTACAAGAAAGGAGAGCATATTAAAAAAAATTTCTACATCACCAAGGTGAAAGGACCAAGTTCCTAGGGTCATAGCTGAAATAAAACTTTGAGTATTTCACTCTTGCTGAAGTAGGAATGCCTGGTTGCTTTGTCCATGAATGATTTGAAGGAAGAAGGATATTTTTTCAAATCTGTTTAATTAAGATGCCTCTTCAGTTCTCCCTGTCCTTCGTTTCAATAGGTTTTCAGAGGCTTTCAAACCAGAACTACACAGGGCTCTATTTCAAGTGTGCTATAAAGAGCTGATAATATAGCCTCTGTGGCTGGGGCACAGAATCTTCCTTATATAGCTTTTCTGAACAGGATACACTTGTTCTGCAACAGATCTTGCGTTGTTTATTCCCGATAACTATTCTCAAGTCAGTATAAATGACACTTCCAGATAACTTTCTTCCTCCCTGATAACAATCTGGTAGTTTATACCACTTTCCAGAAGTGTGTATTTCTGTTTAGTTTTTTAGGGTGCATTTACTATTTAGTATGGCCAAAGTAGTAATTCTTTCAGTATCTGCCAGCTAGATCAGTTTTGAAAAGAGTCTCTTCAAAGCAATGTCTGTTTAGAACTGACTTATTTATGTGTAGTTTCTGTTCCACAGCAAAGCAGTCAAAGAAATGGAGCATCAGTTCCTGGTGCCTGAGAAAGAGGCCTGAGAAAAGTCTCAGAAAACAGGTATGATTTAGAAAGTAATTTGCAAGAACTCTGTGTTCTGAATAGCTGTGTATTCATGTACATTTCAGATCTTATTTTTAAGGCTTTGTTTTTTGAACGAAACACTGACGGATGTGGAGGTGACAGTGGGTCGTGCTGAAAGGGAAGTGATTGGGATCCAGGGAGGTTACTAGCAAAGCTCTTCAAGGATGGTGCTCAGGGCAGTTGTAGGGTCCCATAAATGGCTTTAGCATATTAGGGGTACGCTCACGTAGGTTGCTGGTGACCCAAAGTTGTCAGTGCAGGGGAAGGTGGGCTGGCATGCAGAAAGAAACTGGACAACATCAAGGCCTAATAGAAATGGGGCAGAATTTCATAGGTCACAATATATATTAAGACTAATAATGAGATTTTCTTGGCTAGAAAGAGTCACTGTGGTATATTACTGAGGGATCACAGACAGGTGATCCTGAACTATAGCCTGTTGCTGGTGCATGTCAGGGCAGCAAATTACGGCTGGGCAGATGTGGCATTAGTGCTGCTGAATTTGGGCTAGGAGATTTCCTCTGGTTCTGTTTGCCCATGTCGTGGTTTGGCCCCAGTCGGCAACTAAGCACCATGCAGCCGCTCGCTCCCCCTCCCCCCCCCCCTCCCCGGTGGGATGGGGGAGAGAATCGGAAGGGCAAGAGTAAGAAAACCCACAGGTTGAGATAAGAACAGTTTAATAATTGAAATAAAATAATAATAATAATAATAATAATAGTAATAATAATAATAATAATGATAATAATAATAATAATAATTGTAATGAAAGGAGAACGAGAGAGACAAACAAAACCCAGGGAAAAGAAAACAAGTGATGCAACCGCTCACCACCCGCCGACCGACACCCAGCCAGTCCCCGAGCAGCGATTGCTGCCCCCCGGCTAACTCCCCTCGGTTTATATACTGAGCATGACGTCATATGGTATGGAATAGCCCTTTGGTCAATTTGGATCAACTATCTTGGGCTGTGCCCCCTCCCAACTTCTTGTGCACCTGGCAGAGCATGGGAAGCTGAAAAAGAAAGTCCTTGACTAGTCTAAGCATTACTTAGCAACAACTAAAACATCAGTGTGTTATCAGCATTCTTCTCATACTAAATCCAAAACACAGCACTATGCCAGCTACTAGGAAGAAAAGTAACTCTAACCCAGCTGAAATCAGGACAGCCCACATGCACAAAAAGTTGACTGTAGCTGAAACAAGTTAAGAAGAGAGCTTGTTGGGTGCTAAGGATGGAGTTGTTGGATGCTAAAGAGGCATATGCATTTTACAGTGATGGAGAAGAATGCTCCATAAGAATATGGAGCGAAGCAGGAGTATCTTAGGCGGGGGCACTAGCTAGTTTGAATTACATAGCATAGCAAAACAAAGGCAAAGAGAGGAGGTGGTTGCTCTCTGTAAATACTCTTGTGAGGCAAAACCCAGGTAAACGGCGGTGTTGACTGCATCTACCTGAGGATAATACTGGTGTAAAAACAAATAGCATAAACCTGATCATTAATAATGTAGGAAATTGGTAACAAGTTTCTAACTGTGGAGTAGCACAATTGTATGAAGGTCAGAGGAAGCAGAAATCCCTCTCTTGCAGCCTGTTCTCCAAACAGAGCTCAGTAAATAAGTAGGACCGTACAACATGGTGGCGTACAAACCCAAGAAACTAATAACAAGGGACTGACAATTGTCAAGAAAGACTTTTCCAGTCCTTTTTGTTCCTAAGTTCTAAGTTGGCTATTAGATATTGGAAAGTTAAACACAAACTGTCCAGAGGTTTAGGAGAGCTATAATATCTCTCCTGACATCTCTTTCAAGCATTTTAAAGTACTTTCTGATTTGTCTTCTGTTCTGAAATTGCATTTACCAGTAGAAAAAGGAAAAGATTTTGCCATACCTGTAGGTGAAAATATGTTGTGTTGGATCTGACAGCCCAAGAGAGGTGAGGCTGCTGCAGCTCCATGTCCCCAGGTCCAACCAGCAGCAATGCTGAAGATATATTCCCAGCAGCTCCATGCACACGCAGCATATGTATATATAAATCTCTTCCTCTGAGTCCTCAATTTGGGTTCCCCACCTGCCATTGTGCCCCCGTGCTCCTCTGGGCTTGTGCAGGTGGGCCTTTGATGAGCTGATGACTCCAGTGATGGGCCTACGAGTACCTGGGCAGGGTATTATTTGGGCTTCTCTTCCTGCCATCATCTCTCTGTGCTCCTTTGTGAGTGTGCAGGCAAGGTTTTATCATGTAACCTCGCAGTACCAAACTTGGTTTTGAATGGTTCAAAGGGCGGGCAGCTCTAGGAGAGAGAGGGGTCTCGGTTTGGTGGCTGCATACCATAGATCCATGCTTACAGAATGGTAGGACTGCATAGAAATAAAACCTCTGATTGGACAGAGGAGAGATGGAGAAAGTTAAGACCAAATTATAATATGGGTGATGTGATTCAAAAAGGAGGAATTGTTCAGAGCAAGAATATGGGAAACATTGAACTTGACTATATTTTCCCAGCAGGCTGGCAAAAAAATAAAAAAGGAGGAATGCAGCATGGAAATTTCTGTGTGATGGCAAATATCTTTGTCAGAAGATATTGGGGAAAAAAATTAAATGAAAACATTCTCATCTGGGTAGGCCTTTATAATGTATAGAAATACTTTGTCTATTTTGACATTTTAGGTAAATGATTTAAAATAGTACTTAAAATACAGATATAGAGGTAGATTTACTTTTTTTTCCAGCAGAGTAGATCATTCTCTCGTCTCCCATTTTTGCTTATCAAAGCTTTCCATTTAAATCGATGGACACACATGGATAATCCTGGAGTATTTTTCTTTAAATATTACTAGCTTTTCCCTAGGTTGCAGAGGATAGGTATTCTCCATGTGTTTTTTGACGTGGAGCCAACTCTAATACATCCATGAGAACTGTTTACATTGAAAGATTGCTACCCAGGTACCCGTAACTAAATTTATGCTGAGTTTTTGAATAGCATTTGTTGATGTGTTCACCAGCAGCGTCTAAACCAGTTTCAAATAGGTAATGGAGAGCTTCCCACATCCCCTTCCCATTCCCTGGAAATTCAGAGACAGCTCCGTGCCCTCTGCCAGAGGCACAGAGAAGAAGGACTCCTGGAGTCTTTTCATCACTTCTGGGCTTAGACTCCATCTGAGGAATTCCTGCTTCCCAGCCCTGCTAGCATGAGTCTTGGCACTGGGAAATGCATCATGACACAAGTTCATGCTTCAGTTAATCCTGTCTAATAAGTCCTCCATTCGAATGTTTCTGCTCAACAAAATACTTCTAAACACCACAGTGTTTGTAATGTAGCTGTCATAAAAACTTATCTAAAATATAGATCTGTACTAGGCATGCTGAAGGTAAGGGTAACTATACGGGACAACTGCATTTTCCAAATTGTTCAAGCAAAGCCTATCCATTGTAAAGAATTTCTTCCTCTTCTTCCTCTACACTCTTTTAGTTTAAACTGAGTAGCAGTGCTTCCAGCTCTTCTGAACACCCACCCCCCTTTCGCACAGGAAAAAGGCAGTTGCCTGTATTATTTTCATGCATGCTTCTGAAGTATTTTGTGTGTGTGAAAATGCCTGCTCAAGGGAGGCTGATAGGAAGTTACCAGTTGCTGCTCCCCCCGGGGCTGGAGTGGGAGAAATGCTTTCATGTCCTGCAATGCAACGTGCACAGCAAGTCTGTAGGATTTGCCAAAGCATTGTTGATCTTTGCATACAGATTTTTGCTACCAGGGTCAAAAAGCATGACCCTCAAAGTGCATTGCTGCACTGCAGGAAGAGCATCATGCATGTAAGTCTGGACCTTACAATGTGCTGTAGGTTGCAGTACAGTAACAGAGAACGTCTGGAGCAGGAAAATCTACTACTTACACTAAAATGGCTAAGCAGATTATTTCATAAATGTAAAGAAATGGATTGACCCTACTGTGCTTAACTGTTAATATAAAACTGCATTTCATGTGAATTTACTCTTAGCTCATTTGAAGCGCTCAGGTGATGAAAGGATTTCCCTTATAAAGCCCTGCTCCCCCCTCATGCCCTAAACTGTTTATAATTTTATTAAAACCATGCATTTGAACAATTCAAAGCTTTTATTTTTTGATGTCTACCAAAACTGCTGTCAAAGATTCTCTTTGAGAAACCATTTTGAATCAAGATGAGAAGGGGCTTCTATTTTTTATCGCCAACTAAATTCCTGTATTTTTCAAATGTTCATTACAAATGCAGTAAAAAAGGTAGTCAGAGCAGAATCCGCTTTAATAAGGGCACATTCACTACCACTGCATATAGATTCTCCTGTTTATGTCTTGCTTTCAAACAAAAAGGCAAATTAAGTCTTTTTAGTCTTTACAACATCATTACATGTCGGGAATATATATATTGCACCAATGATTGATAGTACTTCATCAATAGCTAGAAGCCCTCATTATAATGCACTCCAAAAGATGTTGTTCGGAGTGGTTGTAAAGTGAGATGAACAAAATTAATTAGTCTGCGGAATGGTTACAAAGTCTGCAAAGCATGCTCAATCCACTTCCATCTTCACGGCTCTGGCTCCAGCAAAGATGGTGTGGCTCAGCCTCCCTTTAAAGGATTCCATTCTTAAGAATGGATGCTTGGAGTCTGCCTGACTGCCAAGATCTGTGTAATTGGGACCTCCCTTCTTCATGACTTAACAAATTGAAGATTTAACAACTACAATGTGGAGCAGACCAAAAGAACAAGGTGGGGCAATAGGAAAGAGTTGCAGCACTCCCTGATGCCATCCTCTTCTCTTTCCCACTAAAGCAGTAGTTTTGCAGCAGTAACTATGCAGTGCATTTTATATTGTGCATGCAGAATAGGCCTGGCACATCCCCAGCACATCAGATTCTCCATGCATGGGCTGCACGGCACGTGTTGCTGTATAGACTGGTGCGTAGCTGAGATTTCTTTTACTGAAATGTGGGAGCCATGTGTGCACATGCCTGGATTACGTGCCATGACTGTGCAACATCATCTGGCCAGGTCTGCTTGAACCATCCATCCAGTGCAATGATCCTCTGCCACACACAGTGTGTTTGTTACATGTTGGAATAAGAAAAGGGAGTGACTCCCTTCCGCACATCAAAGCAATGAGAGCTGGGAACCCCAAGACTGAAAGATTTAGTAAGTCTAAGTCTTTGGCATTTTTTTCCTCAAACTAATTTTGTCTAGGGTCATAGCTAGGCTTGGCTACATATCTGTCTTTAAACCTCTGTAAGGAAGCATAGCTGTTGTAAATATAAACATCTTTACAACTTCCATTTAATGGATAATGCCACAAATCTACAGTATTTTTAAATTGATTCTTCACATATTTAACTTCTAAGGGTACTGAAATAAAGAGACTTTGCAAAGCGGCGCCTAAAGCGTAGCTGTTAGAATTGCGAGCAGCTGTGTATGGGAATCACACAATGCACATAATGTACTGTGACAGCAGGGGAGGTGGTTTTGCAGAGAATTGATGCATTTTTTAACTTTCAAGGTCACTTCAGACACCGCTGTGCAAATCAGCCCTCAAAATTATAAGACAGAAGAAACTAATAAATATTTTCATGAATGCAGAAGTTAATAATAAGAACGGCTGCAATAATATTTATGTGAGCAAGAATTAAAGATCATAAAAGCATTTTTACACAAAAGAGATAAAGTTTCTGAATAATCTGTAATAGAATTTAAGCCTGTTTGAAGCTCAGATTAGGGGGTTTTTTTGAACTGAAACAATGCATAGCTTTCAGTGTGGTTAAAACTTTCATTCAAATGCAGGTATTTCATTTTTTTTAATTTTATAACCACAGAAAATATTCATCCGTTTTCTTACTGGTTTAAGAAGAGACGTATTTCAGCTTTATGAAGTAGGTGTTCTCCGCAGAATGGGCGCTGATGAGAACCATGCACAGAAACGGAAGTTCAGAAGACGGGGGATGGCAGCCGAGAGCGGCTCCATCTGCTCTGGAAACGCATTGCTGTACAGCGGAGGCCAAAACAACTGACAAGACAAAGTCATTATTTATGGAAAGACTCTGAACTCTGGCCATTTGTCAAGCTGACTCAAGTAGTCTGCTGCTGGCCCTGATGAGCTAGCAAGTATCTAACATAGATTTGTGCTCTAATGAATGTCAGATACAGAGGCATTACTGAAACAAATTGCTAAAATATTAGGAGAAAAGGGGAATGTACATCAAACAGCGAAAGACCCTAATGACTAACTTCACTAATGAAGACTGGAGAGCATCAGAACACCTTCTTTTCAAAAGAAAAGCGTTGAGGGGAGCAGCGTGATGTCCCAGCCCTGAAGCCAATGGCAGAACTCTCATTGACTGGTACGAAACTAGGGTTTCACCCGCCACGTGCAGTGGTTCAGTGGACTTCTCCATCCATTCACTTCAGGAGCTGGGATAGTTCATGTGTTTGTGAAATAGTTTTCACGTCCACCCATTTAGTAAAAGTTCCAGTCCGCAGGCCAATGAAAACATGCCCTGTTCTCTTCAAAAATGTGCAGCAGCAAGGACAAACGATATCTTTTAGACTAAAAAAAAAAAGATTGGAATGATGCTGTGCTTTTTTTATGTTAATCTCTGTTGAAAGGTGGAAGTTTGAAAAAAATCAGCTGAAATAAGTATGGATAATCTCATAGCCAAGTCNACAGCGGAGGCCAAAACAACTGACAAGACAAAGTCATTATTTATGGAAAGACTCTGAACTCTGGCCATTTGTCAAGCTGACTCAAGTAGTCTGCTGCTGGCCCTGATGAGCTAGCAAGTATCTAACATAGATTTGTGCTCTAATGAATGTCAGATACAGAGGCATTACTGAAACAAATTGCTAAAATATTAGGAGAAAAGGGGAATGTACATCAAACAGCGAAAGACCCTAATGACTAACTTCACTAATGAAGACTGGAGAGCATCAGAACACCTTCTTTTCAAAAGAAAAGCGTTGAGGGGAGCAGCGTGATGTCCCAGCCCTGAAGCCAATGGCAGAACTCTCATTGACTGGTACGAAACTAGGGTTTCACCCGCCACGTGCAGTGGTTCAGTGGACTTCTCCATCCATTCACTTCAGGAGCTGGGATAGTTCATGTGTTTGTGAAATAGTTTTCACGTCCACCCATTTAGTAAAAGTTCCAGTCCGCAGGCCAATGAAAACATGCCCTGTTCTCTTCAAAAATGTGCAGCAGCAAGGACAAACGATATCTTTTAGACTAAAAAAAAAAAGATTGGAATGATGCTGTGCTTTTTTTATGTTAATCTCTGTTGAAAGGTGGAAGTTTGAAAAAAATCAGCTGAAATAAGAATGGATAATCTCATAGCAAAGTCAGGTTGGCTGCA